>JAMKCH010033171.1:0-18704 GCA_023653785.1 Ophioderma brevispina
AGTGTGGTACTAGTGATAGTCCTTTTTGCATAAATATTATCAATTTGGGGTTACTATTAAAAACTCCATTACCACCGCTAAATGATGGCCAACTCCCGAAATAGTCGGGACAGGACATGGCCACGCACCCAATATCACCTACCCACATCAAGGCGGTCGCTTGTGTTCACCCTTAGCAAATGTTTCTCTTTAAAAAAAAAACCTTTAAACGACCATCTTGCATTTGTGGAGACAAATTGCGTGGGCGCCATAAGGTGGGAGGTAAGTTATCATATTAATAAGTATTAAAGTGTTATCGCCCTACTCCCACTCCTGAGAGGGGAAATGCCACTGTACTAGTGACTAGCTTCCTTCCACAGCCTTACTGTTTGCACAGAATTCCACTGCAGGCTAAATCGGTGGCACACCCCTGTAAAGCCACCACCCATAGTCGCCTTAATGCTCGGGTCAAGATTTGCTGGGTCGATAAGCCAAGAGAGATTGGACGGCAACACCCCTCTCCGCTTGACTAACACATGCATTATTAAATAGAATTGTGGAAGATGGAAGTAGAACTCAAACTGACATTTGTCCAAAATGTTTTTTTTCTGAGATGAAGGCCTCTTTAGAGAATGCCAGGATGGGAAGCGTGAGCTCGGACATCATATGCCCTAACCAAGAAGCCAGTCAACAATCATGGGGTTTTTGTGTGCATTTCGATGGAATGGGAAGGAAATCCAGCTAGCTCAATGTGTCATTTGCTGCAGGCTTCTCTGAGCTGTCTACAATTCCGGTCTGCAACTATGGTGAGACGTAGGCAGAAAAATCGGAGTCCACCTTGAGGTCTGAGTAACCTTCGTCTTTCCTGGGAGGAAGGTGGGGTGTTTTACCACTGCCACAAGTTTTTCATCCGCCCAGTCAACAAAAATTTAAAACCTAATGACTTGCATCTATATTGGGACAGCATTGCTTGTCATTTTAGCGCAAAAAATCGGTCAAGCTGCACCTACCTTACCTGGAAGTGGAAGACAAGACTCAGTTTTGGAGGAAGGGGGATGGTTGCCACCTTTAAGGTATTTTCTTTTTCACTTCTATCAAAAATATATTGTTATACTTAATACCTCCTGTGTATGTTACAAAACTTGATTTATGTCCTTTCATAATCCCCAAAATACACCTGGTATACCTTGGTGTAAGATGGTAAGATATTCATAAGTTAGACTAGAGTAAAGACTCTTTTTCACTGAATCTAAAGCTTGTTACAATCCTGTAATCCTATGACCTCTTATAGAAGATTTCATGTAGCTAATTTCATGAGGTCTTACTAGCGGCTGAACCAATAAAACCTAGCAAAATCACCACATTCCTGTATTTTTAAGTCAAAATAGAAATTGACTCTTTAGCAACAATCGGAGCAATCAAGATTCCCATGCTTATTACTTCATTACAAACATCAGATGATGTCAAATGGAGACTATTGGAACTTTTTGATTATAATGGAAAGAGGAGGATTATACACTCCACCTGTCCCAAAATCAAAAGGGTCAGAGGACTTGTAATTAAGAAATCCAAGAAGGTCTAAACCAACACCTTTAATAGTTCAGGGGGACGAAGTTTAAAGTCGAATTCACTGAGAGGAGATGCATACTGTTTTGAAAAATCACGGGAAGGGTTTGCATTGATTAATTTTTTCCGATATGCTAAGGTTGTTTGTTGACCACAAAACCTGGTATAGACACCTCATTGTGCTTTTAGACCAAATGTTGAGGAGTTATGATCCATGATTGCCTTATAAAGCGTCATGAACTTTGACATTGATATCTGACCAACGCAAGCTGCCCAAGGTAAAGACATTTTTTCCATAAAATTCACCATATAGCCCTACAAGAATATACAAAAAGTTCATTTTATTAGAATTTTTTCAAGGTGGAATTCGCATATGCCGTCTACTATTAATAATAACCTGTACAGAAAGCGTTATCGCCGATATGCGTAATCCCAAGGTCCTTATGCAAGCATCGTCATATCTTTGTAGTGGAGAGCCAGGCCATCAAAAAGCCTTATTGGTACACTTTGTTGGGGGGGCGAAGAGGCAATGATAACCAAGGGTTCCTTACCCTATGGACGTACACAAAAAATGTATGTGGCATTCTGTAGGGGTAGCTTACGTGAGTAGAGGCTCGAAAAAGATTATACAGGGGTCAAACATTGAAAAGTGGCTCCAATGGGTTGATGCCATACCAAATTGTTCGTTATGATCACAAGGAGTATAATATGTCTAGTTTGTTTATATAAGTTCATTCATATATTCTTGTTCATTGTTGGTTTAAAAGTGCACCATATGATAAAAAAACATACCCATTCTGCAGAAAAAAGACTATTTACGGCTCTCAAAAGAACAATTTACGGCTCTCAAAAAGGAATATTTACGCTTCCAAAAAGATATTTACGGCTTCCAATTTTAGCCACATACTCATGACGCAGTTTGTAAAATATTAACAAAGTGAAACTTTGCCGTCTCAATTAGGGAGAGAAATGATATAATAGAAGGTGACATCCGACAAAAGATAACTGAAAAATACTAGCTTACAATGTCAGCCTGTGTAGCATGATAATCATCAAACAAATTGTAAACAGGGCGAACAGGCAGCAGCGTGAAGTGCGGTCCGGCTACCACATCAGGCAAGATTCCCTGGAGCTGTTAAGTGATCAAGAAATGACAAAGTGTGAACCTAAAAAGCAGATTAAGAAGGCCTGTCCATGCCGTTGAAGGGTTTAGTCTGTAAGAGGGTGACGACAACACGTGCATATTGACTGCGGCATGGGTCATGTTGGTATAGGCTAGGCTAGGCTAATCTCAATTGTTACCATCTTCTTTATAAAATCTTAACATCATGAACAATGAATATCATGGATATGACGTTAATAAAAAAATACTGCTTTTATTTCAGAGCCTCCTGTTCAAATATGTCCTGCAAGTGTGCTATTTTCCTGAGGGGCTGCGCCCCTCAGCAAAGCACTATTGCAGTCAACTCGGGTCCAGAGTTTTAACAAGAGTCAGCTCATGTCAGTATAATTTGTATACTATCTCGACTTACCCTATGGAGTTATAAGTTGAAAACTTATTATAGGTCAAAGGTTAAATTTAGCTTATCTACAGGGGTTCAAATATTGAAAAATGCTTTCCATTTCATTGGAATTTCCTCAACATTATTTGTAATGTAATCCACAATAAATAAGGTATAGTTTTTGGACAATGTATAATTAATATTACCAGTTACACCCATACCCCCTATACCCCTACGAGGGATAGGGGCCGTACTAAGAGGTGGTACTTGTTAATTTCACATTGCAGATGGTCGAACTATTCCTTATTTTAATTGTGAGAACCTTATCATACTAACGATAATGAGACCATTTCCCTGAAACATTTTTTAGTATTTGACCCCCGTAAATCTAAAATTTAACCGTTGACCTATAATACCGGTTTTCGGCTTATACCCCGTAGGGGTAAGTCGGGTAGCACAAACTATACATTTTTTTTAATCCCTTGTGATTAGACGAACAACTTGGTATGCAATTCAACACATTGGACCACTTTTAAATTTTGACCCCTGTATAATCTTATGCGAGCCCCTAGACGCTTAAGCGACCCCTTCAGAATGGCCATCATACTTTTTCATACATTCCATAGTATGAGGTAGCCCTGTAACAATGCTCTTTGCCCCCCCAGGGGATACCGACCAACATGCCGGCTCATCCACTATGATACCATGAATCCCATGTATCGGCCATCAAATTCGTGTATAGTAAATGTCCCTGCGCACGTAATGATCAAATACCCGATATATAGGTTGCACCTAGTCCATCATTTATATGGAATGTTAGATACGTATACTTGTTACAGACCGATGGAACATCTGATTTTTCAATTTTGTTTTTTAGATTATACCTAAATTATCAAAAGCACTGATCGTGCCTTAAATTTAAACTACCTACGGATCAAGATCGTTAAAAAAACTTTTTGAACCACAACCCCTTTGGGCCCGTACACATGAGTGTACCTACATTTTGTTAAGGATAACAATCCAAGAATATTTGGGATGAGTATCATTGTATCGTCTAATTTCTTGTTATTTTGAGTTGAGTATAAATATCAGTATATTGTATGCAACAATATTCAAATTTTACAAACCAGTGGCTGGTGTACGCGGTTGTCCAGGATGGTTTCCTAATGTTTTGGAGCCACATATCAAAAGTACCATGTGCAAATGAGGTGAAGTTTGTACAGAGATCAAATTTCCCATATGTTCCAATTTTGTTCAAAATACAATACCATCGTGCGCTTCCTTTCATAAAAATTAAAAGGTAATGTTACCGATTTTGTTAATAATTAACTGTCTGGAAATAACGGTTCATGGTCATATTTGGAAGTATAGGTTCCAAAGGTGTCCATTTATTCAATCTCGTCTCGTGTATAAACTGAAAATACATACTTAAAGAGTTCAAGAATTTTCTTTGCAAAATTTATAGGGTTTCATAACAGTTACGTTCATTATGACGGATTACTATTGTATGGTCAATATTAAAAGATTTTGGCCATAATATGACCGTGTAACATGTACAAGAAATTTGGGATTTAAGTTTGATTAAACCTGACGTTTTGATTTTTTATCCCCACAATGACCGTGAAATTTATTGCCTGTGTTCTTAACCTAACGATTATAAGTTAAGAGGCAAATTATACATTTTATAAAACATGAGACTAGAACGAAACGTAGTCAATGATTTTGCTCAAATGGATCATTTTCATTTTTGTACCGTCCTGTAATAAATCTTTCCCCTTTCCTTAGTGCAAGCGGGACTTTTGTTATGTTGCTTCACCAACATCCTGAAAAAAATCAGCTGAGGGCTAATTTTTTTTCCGCCTTTTGGCACACCATATCCCAAAGTTCATGGAATAAACAGGCCGTTTCCGTACATTAGCCCCTGACCTAAATATGAGCAACTGTTGAATATATGAATTTCAGTGTTCATTATGTGTTTTGAATTCCTGGGTGTACGCAAATAGGGACACCTTCTCCCGCCATTCTTACATCCTTTCACAGCATACTTCTTGGTTGTCTCTGGCAGAACTGGAGCTCCTCAAGTACGTTATGAACGGTTACCTCTGTCGGAGGAGGAGTCCAGTTTCATAAATTCTTCTTTGATACACAATACAACATGACTTTTTTCCAATGGTAGGAATGGTATGAAGTGGCCGATTAAATGGTAATCCCAAATCACTCGTAAACAGTCCAGTATCTTAGAGGAAACAAATAAACAACAACAAGCAAATGAACTTATTATATTCGAAGCACTTCAAGAGCCTTCATTAACAACACTCGGTACCCTCGTCCTACCGGGGGGGGGGCTACCACCCTCCTAACGGATATTCCAGTTCGCAAAAAACGCCAACGCATATGATAACGCTTTTATTTAATTGTAAGTTTCGTCCTTTGGGGGGGGGAGGTCAATTTTAGTCATTGTAGTGGAAAGAAAAAACTTGGGAGGTACCACCTTCAAGTCGGAAGGTATGGGGCGCCACCTCATACTTTACTGTATAAATGCTAAAAATGTTTTACTTTGATGCTAATGTAACAAATACTGAACAGTAGTGTCTGTTTTGTATCTCTTGGGTTTCTTACTTCTTCGTTTTGCACATATCACACAGACCTGAGTAGGGGCAGAGGTCTTTAGGGGCTACATGGTCAAAGTTAATTTTCCAAACATCTTGCTCCTCCTACAGATTACAACGCATAGTAACGTGACATCATGCATATGAAGTAGATTGAGACCCTCACAAAAGTTATAGAGCGAGAGGGTCAATTGGGGTCAATTAAGGGTCACTTCCGGTCTTCCGGTGAAAAATCCTCCAAACTCAATCTCTATATCAAGGTAGTATGGTCACTTCTTATATGCATATATGCAGCTTAAGACCCTTCACCAAAGAGTCTCGGTCTTAATGTGGAAAAAGTTCAAAAATTCATTCTCCTATATGCCGGGAGCATGGGGCACGTGACTTGTGCATAGCAAGCACTCCGAGTCCCTTCACAAAATTTGTTCTCAGCATTCAGAGTCCAAGGTAATCATTTAAGGTCACTTCCTGTTTTAATGTGAAAAATATTCAAAATTCATAACTGTTTAATGCAAGGTATTATTGTTCAGTGGACGCATGATGTGAAATAGCTTGAGGCCCTTCACCAAGTTGTGCTTAGCATGGGGTCAAAGGGGGCACTTGCTGGGTCTTAATGTGAAAAATATTCAAAAAGAGGAACTTCCGGTCACAGTGAAAATCTTTTAAAATGACTCAGGTAATATGAAGAATCTTGAAACCTTTCACAAAGGTTATGCTCAGCATTGGAATCAAAGCAAATCTTTAAGGGGCCTTCCGGTCTTAAGTGAAAAATATTCAAACAATCATATCTGCTATATGAAAGGTAGTAATGGTCACTTACACTTATATGCAATATGAAGCAGATTAAGACCCTTCACAAAGATGTGCTCGGTCTTAATGTGAAAAAAAGTTCAAAAATTTCATTATCTCCTATATGCCGGGGAGCATGTCACGTGATGGCATATCAAGCAGCGTCAGACGTCCCTTTTCACAAAATTTGTGCTCAGCATTAGAGTCAAGTATCATTAAGGGGTCACTTTCCTGGTTTAATGTGAAAAAAATTCAAAATTCATAACTGTTTTAAATGCAAGGAGTATGATCAGGTGACTCATGCATGTGACATAGATTGCGGGACCTTCACCAAAGGTGTGCTAGCATGGGAGTCAAAGGGGGCACTTTGGTCTTATGTGAAAAATATTCAACAAAAGAGGGAACTTCCGGTCCATGGAAAAAAAAAAATATTTTAAAATGAATCATGTATATGAGAGCTTGAAACCTTTCACAACGGTTAGGTTATGCTCAGCATTGGAATCAAAGTTCAATCTTTAAGGGGCACTTCCGGTTAATGTGAAAAATATTCAAAACAAATCATATCTGCTATATGCCAAATTAGAATGGGAAAGTGGCTCATGCAATATGAAGCAACTTGAACCTTCACCAAAGATTCGGCGATCCCGTAAGTACGTATATCGTTTTAAAAATGAAAAAAAAATTGGCGTAAATTGAAACCAGCGTTGAAAAATTCTCAAGAAGGAATAATACCGAAAGCATTGTGGGAAAAGGGGATGCGGCCCGTAGCGAATTGGTGTTCACTTTAAGTGTTTGAGAAAGCACCGAAGGTACCCGGACAAAACGTTCAAATTGTCTCGCTAGGTCTATAGGACCCCAAATACGTAATATTCAAACAAAACGTAAGTAAAAGGACCCTCTGATGCAAAAAATCTACATAGAACCCCTTCGTTATCTGGGAGATATTCGAGACTTTAATTTCTTTGAATGCATTCGCCTATGACGGACTGATAAACGTTAATCTCTCGCGCAGTACTAATTAGATAATATCTTTGCAGTCTGTGACACATACTACACACTTTCCGGACGGCCGGAAACAAAAAGATGCTGAGCGCATGGGTCAAAAGTCATTAAGGGGAAACTTCGGCTTAGTGTGAAAATATTTTCAAAAATTATATCGCTTCTCTGAAGGTGAAAGGGTAGGATGGTCATGTGACTTCACGCAATTAGTAAGCTTCAAACCCTTCACACAAGTTGTGCTCAACATGGGGGGAGGGCTTCAAAGGTTATTAAGACCCGGCAGTGTGTGTGTCCTTTCAAGGACACATTCAGAAGTCTAGTTATTATTTTTAGAGGAATAACATGTGTGCTTACTTTGGCCCCCATCATTGCCAAATTAATAACATTTTCTCGCATGAATGAATGGCTAAAATCCCTTGATTTTAGCGATTTTTCAAATACGCATATTAATTATTAAAACGCTAGGTTTTTGGACGTCCACTAGGGCGTCAATTGTTAAAACTGACATGAAAGACATAATGTAGTAAACACTGCTCCAAACAAGATGTTTGCGCCGAATACGCGAAAAATGGGGTGGAACCAACCTCCCCCCCCCCCGGTCGTAAAAGTAGTTAGAAAAATCCTTGGTATGACGAAGGTTTAATATACACTGTTGCTCATACAGTTGAAATAAAAAATTTTTACATGTTTATGGATGATCTTAACCGTGTGAGTGAGTCGTTGGTATATAGGGTTAATATCGCCACACTACTTGAATGATCAGTTTATTCCGAACATATTCACCATGGAACTAAGTCTGAAAGGAAAAGGGGTTTTTTTTGAACGGCAGATTTAAGGATTTTGTTACAAATTTTTTAAATTAGTCATTTTTACATATAACAACCCATTTATTGGGTGATCCCGTGGATCGAAAAATGTCAATAATACGGTTTTAAATGTCACATCAGTCACTAACATCTGTATGGTCACCCCTGGCACGAATCAAGTTGGTCAAGAAGTCGCTAATTACGTCAATAAGGGTGTTTATGTGTCAAGGTGCAGAGCGTTCCCCAAAATCGGTCAGAGGCCGAGCTAACTCCTGTAGTTTTGAGGAGGATTGTCCCTGTCATTGATGGCTCGGCCTTAGAACGGGCTCGATAGGGTTCAAATTAGGGGAGCAAGCAGGGCCATGGTAACTGTCCACCCCCTCTTCCTCAGAAAATTGTCTCTCAAAAGGCGGCCCTGTGCGGAGTGACATGGTCGTCTTGCAGGGGGGGCCCACAAAAACAAATTCTTTACATAACCTTCTTGCATGTGAAGACAGTGGTATACGACGGCGTGAGTTGCATGGCACCACCGTGATGTTTTCCTCACTCTATTTTTAATATGGTATATAACCAGGTTCCCAGATCACGTGGTTTATATCAGATCGAGCAGCCACCCACCTTGGAGTCGATCATGAATACAATCATTCGGAGGTTTCTCACCACGTAATAGTGAACCCTTGTCCTCCCATCTTGATGGTCAAGGAATCTAGCGGCTCTCGCCAATAAA
Source organism: Ophioderma brevispina (assembly GCA_023653785.1). Taxonomy (NCBI): domain Eukaryota; kingdom Metazoa; phylum Echinodermata; class Ophiuroidea; order Amphilepidida; family Ophiodermatidae; genus Ophioderma; species Ophioderma brevispina. The sequence goes on from JAMKCH010033171.1 coordinate 8,978, forward strand.
CACATTTCGCCAGGTGTCTGAGCTGTTAATCTTCTGTGCTCCATAGCCCAGCGAATCGATGATGGATAGTTGCTGGGGGGGGCTCTTGCCTGGGCTAGGTTAGGCTTGATCATCCGTTTGATTAAGTGTACGATTAGCAGCCCCAGGAAATCACCACTATGAGAACTATGTGACATCAGAAATATAAAGAATATTGACAGCGACGCTTCTCAAATGACATTTCATCCATGATTGGCAAGGTTTGACCTTCATGATGGCTCAGTTGATGAGGTGCTGTACATTTGAGGAGTCTTTAATTAGTGTACTGCGATTACATGCCACCTCTCTCAAACAGGTTCCCGCATTATTAGACCACGAGCACCTTGGTTTAATAAAGATATTGATGATGCCAGACGTGAACGTAGACGTTTAGAGAGAAAAGAAAATGGGTAACACAAACTAGAAATAGTGTCGATCTGGATGATCAAGGTACAATCAGCAGTGACTGGGAAACTCATTATCATGTAAGGAGGGTTTATACAGAGAACAATTAGAAAATGCTAACAACCAAAAACCATGTTGCTAATCTGAATAAGATCTGAACCCCAAAAAACCAAACAAACTTCCTAACTTTAATTCAGCTACTGAACTAAGTCGCTCATTTGACAGGTTTTTCAGCGACAAGGTTACAAAATCAGAACGGGACCTGATAATTATCCAGGTCTAACTCGCATGACTGATCCAAGTGGGACATTACTTGATGAGACTGTTCCAATGCATAGATGAGTTTAATCCAGTCAATGTGGAAGAGGGATGTAAACCAGGTGATTATGTCAACCCATCAAATCATGTTCCTTAGACACCATTCATTGGTGTGAACGTAAGGAGAAGTTGCAACTCTGGGCTGCGCCATTAACACTGATCATTAACAAGTATATCCGCACTGGTGTTTTCCTCATGGCTAAGCTCCGGGAAGCTGCCCTGACATCCATTCTCAAAAAGCCTTCACTAGACAAAGAGGTGCTCAAAATGACTATTCGCCCCGTGTCAAATATTAGCTGAGTGTTCTCTAAGTTCATGGAGAAAATAGTGAGTGCGGTGCCCAGATAAAGGATCATCATGTCTTACAGGACTTAAATGAGAAGTGTCAGTAAGCTTCCAAAGAACGACACAGCAATGAATCAGCACTTCGGAGTGTCAAGCCGATATCCTCAAGGCAATTCACAACAGTAATGCAGTTGCTATTGTGCTGCTAGATCGTTTTCTGCAGCTTTGATTCTGTTGATCATGCCATTCTTTGGATAGGTTACGTTGATACTTTCAAAATCAAGGTACTGCCTTACAGGGGATTCGGTCTTACATGCAGAACCGCTCTTTTCGTGTGAGCATTGGGGATTGCATTTTCAAACAAGCATCATCTCCCTTCGTTTCTCAGGGTTTCTGTGGTCGGGCCTCTCTTTTTCATAATGTTCACGACTGTATCGCATAATCATCCGGAGCACAATATTGCTTACACATGTGATGCTGATGATGTCAGCTCTATTTGACTTTTGATCCTAAGATTATGGTGAGTGCCAAACATGCTGTCAAAACGACTCCTCTTGGTATTGTGAAATCAGTTTTTGGGGGGGGGGGGAGTGGGATGCGCTTGTAAACAAATCAAATTGACATGATGAAAAGACAGAATTTTTCATCGCATGTCATCCTATTACACCAAAGCGCTCAATTAGATATTACCATCAGGTCGGGACAGTGGATGTCCCCCAGTCCTCGGCAATTTAGAAACCCTTGTGTCGTGTTGGATCAGACAATGTACTATGATGAAGCATGAAAGGTCATCATTAAGTCTGTTTTAACTTTCACCTCGCAAAGATTACCGGATCCAGCCGCTTTATAACATTGAGAGGTTGTCATTCATCTCGTCCGTTCACGGATTTATCTGCATGACTATGCCAATTCACTTTTGTATGGAATGTGGCCAGAGATCGGAGTAAACTGCAGATTTGCAGAATAGCGCAGCCAGTGGTGTTCAGATCTGATAGAAGGACACCAGCCACACCACATCCTTAAAAGAGCTCCATTGGGTACCAATTAGTGAGCGCGTTGTCTTTAAGATATGAGGTCTTAATTAAAAGGGAATTTCCGGGACAATTGCCATCTTACTGTGTCCGAATACCTCTCTTTGTATATTCCTGGCAGGCCAGGAGTGCGATCTGCAGATGACAAGGCGCTCCTCACATGTTTCCCGCCACAAAAAGGTCAGTGGGGTGACAGGGCTTTCAGCAATGCGGCCCCTAGCCTATATGGAAATCTTTGCCCATCTCTGTTCGCCACTCAAGTCCATTGGTTACTTTAAGAAAGCTCTAAAATTTCATTTATTTCCTAAGAGTTGATTGTGTGCTTAAATGTTGTTTTTTGTTTATTGCCTCACATGATATTGAATTATGCAGCTTTGTTTTCTAGTTTGATATTAAGTACTTATCTCATAGTAATACAACAGGTATTGGAAAAATGAACAATGTTTAGGATAAATAGTAATTACTCTCTTTTTTGTAAAGCGTTTGAAACCTTGTTGTGAGAAGGCGCTATGCTATATCAAAATGCCCGTTGGATTGTAATTGATGAACTTTGGGTGGATGAATAGTTGGGACGTGGGATAATTGGGCATCGTCTCTGATCGGTAATCATGTTTAAAAGCAATCGTCCATTACAGTTTGGAGGGAAAACGTTGATTCCATAATGTCTCCACAAACGACGAAGACGCATTTTTCGGGGGTCTACGGCACAAATTATGCAGTCGGCGATCATCCCGTATGGTAGTCATCGTGGTCGTCCTGGAGACTTTCGTCACCTCAAATGACCCACCTCTGGGTGATGTCTGAGAGGATTTTACAGACCGTGCACTCTGCGATTTCCCGAGGGAAATCAGGCGACCCCTTTTCCTGGCTTGTCGGAGTTGGCAAGTATCTCTTCGACGGGTTGACAATGCAGTTTGACGAGGCATAACTAGGGAACCTCTGTTTCTGTCTTGTTTAAAAGGTAACAACCAACTCTGAAAAAATTGGCCCCTTTGCACACCTGCTTGGAGCAGGGAAAAGGAACAAAAAAACAGACGTGCTGGCATTTTATACTCCCAACAAATGCATTGTGACGTAATTGAAATTTGCAAGGATATCACTTCACCTGGGTATGGGTACTCCATTTGTATTCACTCACCTACTCTAATGTGATTACTGACCGTTTCAAATAGAAATACGTCTTAAACTGGGTCTGAAACAAAAAAATACAATTTATGGCAACAAGTACTAATAATGTCTTTTCTTGCTCGATACGAAACGAATACGAAGACTATTAGACTATGACATCATCGTGTACTGGATGACAAAGTATCATCAATAACAAATAAAAAATAAATAAAATATTCCTATCGTTTAGCAATTATACAGGGGTGAGTCAAAAAGATTTACGCTCGTTTTGTTTACTATTTCTTACAGCAGTGAAAAAATCTACTGAAGAATTGATATCAAATATAACACGTTTAATGGTTTTTTTTTTCTATTTAATCGAAAACGTTCAATTACTTGCACCAGAAAATAGCATTGATCGGGGCGTAAACAACAAAACAGGAACGGTGACCAGGGCGAAAGTTCATCATTTTCCAGGTGGGAAAAATTTTGGCTCCGAGTCGTTACAAAATAGGGCTTTCACTTTTTTCCCTGCTTGCTTTGGCTTGCCGGTTGACCCACATTTTTCCCCGACAACTTCATAATCTAATGCCCGGGATGAGGTGGAGGCTACTTTGGGAATCATATTGTGACTACTACGTCCATCTTCTTTCCCTTTGCATCTCAACCCTTTCCTCTTCCTTCACTCCCTTTTCTTTGGACCTCTCCTTTTCTGCTTTTCTTTTCCCAAATTCCTTGCTTTTCCCCGGGTTTCTTAAGCTAATTTCCAGGCACCATTGGTCAGACAAAAAACGGTGGGATGCATTTAGATAAGAGTGTAACCCGTGGTCAATAATGATTTTTGGCGGCTTTCCGTAAATTTACCTATCTCCAATATGGTAAATTTATAATCATTGTGTTGACCTCCCCCACGCTCAGCTTTAGCCCCTGCACTCTACATGTATGATTAAAAAGGAGCCTTCAGCCCGTGTGCAAGGCACTATAATTGCCCCTGGAGATATCGTCCGCTGGGGGACTGTAAGTTGTCCTATCCCTAACCGGACCAGAACCGACCGGTCCTCCGGACCATGCTTCTAGGGCCAGTAGTCTTGAGCGTGGGACCCCTTTATCAGGAAAGCATTTCCTAGTCTGGTCAAAACGATTCGCTTGAATTATATCACGAGCAAACTGTTGAAATCATAGCATAGCCACGGGTAGTATAATCCAAATTCACGAAAAATCCCACCAACCACAATGCCAGTACATGAAAAGTGCAGCATTCAATTTGCTGAATCAAGCAATAACAAGGAAACTGTTGCCATTTTTGGAAACATACCAATCTTAAACTGGCAGTGTTCGAATTTTGTATTCAGCCATCAGCCCTATTGACGTAAGACTCGCAGAGTAATAACCACTCGGGCCGGTGTCATATAATACCGTTCCGTTGGACTGAGTGTCCTACCACCACATTTGTCAATTGTGTTCTCCATTGAGTGGTACGCAATTTTTGTTGCAGCAATGTACCAAGTGGCCTCGTTAACTGTGCTATGTAGCTAGGACACTCGATCATGGGGAACACTAGTTTCTTCACTGGGTTACTAGTCTCGTGAGATTGTCTAGCAATATTGCTGCTTTTCGTGGTCTTATCAGGCATCAATAATCATAATTGCTGACGTTTATGTAGAATCTACCACACTTAAAATCATAAAATAGTACTAAAATAAATTATGAAACATGTAACACGTTTCCTGGACCCATGGGAGTGTGATTATACCCTTGGGAAATCATAGCTGTGAAACGGGATTGGAAATAGGCCTGTATTTTCTTAGTGATTATTTTTGTCCAAGAGTTTCTATATCGATAGAGAGGCAAAACGTTACGTTCATCTTTAAAATCAATCGTCTCGCATGTTTTGCCGACCACAAAGAAAACTAGAGTAAACCAACAATAGAAAGCAATGCTGCCTCCGCTTCTTCCACATACTGTGGGTGCCGCTTTGTAATATAACAATCGGTAGTGATCCAAATTGATGTATGTGTTAGAGGTGGCCAGGTGTAATATATGCACCTTGATCTGTGCTCAGATACTCTTTTTCTCATATGCAATGCGCGCTTAGTGAAAAGATGTATTCACTGAGCGGTTATTTAAATCAAGACGACTGACGTTCATTTTAACTATTCGTTGTGTGGCCATGGTAGGACAAATTTAAACCACCAATAGCACCCAACAACCAACCCTGATATTTTTGCCGGATTGTTTGTATCGAATTGACTTATGTGGTATACAAGCACCCAAACTATAATTATTCCGTGCAATAGTCAAAATGTCAGCGCCTCAGCACGGACGACTGGTTTGAATGGGCTTCACCCCCTTGCTTTTGTCAACATGAATTCCCAATGGTTATCCATAGTTCTCTCTCTCCCTACAAATTAACTTCCTGTACGTCAGTACTAATTATGCAAGGTCATGTCAGAAAATCACCTATGATCTCTCTAGAAATGTCAGGCCCTGTTGCCAATCCGCGTTGAAAAACAAAAAACGAAGGCCGACTCGAGGTCATGTACTTGCCCAATCGCGCGAACGGCCCACGCGTGATCCATGCTCATGATGCATGATCGATCACCCCATGCGGAATGCAGCGCTGGCAAGAAAGGCCCGTCAATGCTGCATGATTACTTGCAGGTGCGTAAACGGATTCTGAATTGCTGTCGTTTTTGAGATTTCTGTTACATTTTGGAGGGGGCCAGTGTCATATTTAATGCATTTTTTAATGTAAAAATATATGTAGAAACTAGGCCAGAAGTTAGAATAATCAGTTGCTTATATTAGGTTAGATGTCGAAGCAATATTGTCGAAATTGTGTGTGGAAATTCCAATTCTAACCCGGCCCCACATTGAAAATGAAGTTGGTAGATCTAGTCCGGGACTGTCCTTTTTCCTATCCCTCACCGGCAACAAACTGACGCGGTCCTCCGGACCTTGCTTCTAGGCCAGTGGTCTTGAGCTGTGGACCCCTTTATCTAGAAATGCAGTCCTAGTCTTGGTCAAACGATTCGCTTGAATGATTTCACTAGCACACCTGTTGAAATCAAGCCATATTACGGGTATTATAACCAAAGTCGACCGATAACCCAAAAAAAACCAACCAACAATCAGTCAGTGAAAAGTGCAGCATTCAATTCTGAATCAGCATACAAGGAAAATTTTGCATTTTTTGGAACCATACCAATTTAACATTGCAGATGTCGAATTTTGTATTCATGTCCATCAGACTATTGACGTAAGACTCGAGTAGTTAATAAACACTCGGGCCTGTTCATATACTCCAGTTCCGTTGTACTGAGTGTCCTACCACCCATCTGTCCTTGTGGTTCTCCATTGATTACGTACCAATGTTTTTTGTTCACATCAGCACTGTACCCAATTGGCCTCGTCTACCTGTTGCTATGGTAGCTAGGACACTCGCTCCATGGGGGACACTCAGTTTCTTTGCACATGTGATTACTAGTCCTCGTGAGATTGTCGAGCAATATTGCTGCTTTTCGTGGGTCCTTATCCGTCACAATCATCATAATTGGCTGAATGTTTATGTAGAACTAACCACACTTAAACATAACATAGTACTAAAACTAATTATTAAACATTTAACACTTTTCCTGGAACCCAATGGGAGTTTGGATTATTACCCTTGGGAAAATCGAGAGCTGTGGGAAACGGGATTGGAAATAGGCCTGTAGTTTCTTAGTGGGAATTATTTTGTCCAAAGAGGTTCTGATATAGAATAGAGAGGCAAAACGTTAGGTAATCTTTAGAAATTTGTCGTCTCGCATGTTTTGCCGACCACAAGAAAACATAGAGTACCGACAATAGAAAGCAATGGCTCCCTCTCGTCACTACTGTGGGTGCCGCTTTGCTATACACTATTGGTAGAGATACAAATTGATGTATGTGTTAGAGGTGGCCAGATGTAATAATAGTGCACCGGATCATTGTGCTCAGATTACTCTTTTTTCTCAGAATGCAATGCCGCTAGGTGAAAAAGATGTATTCATTGAGCGGTTTATTTAAATCAAGACGACTGACGCTCATTTCATTCGTTGTGTTGCCATGGGTAGGACAAATTTAACCACCCAATAGCACCCAACATTCCACAACTGATATTTTGCCGGAATTGTTTGTATCGAATTGACATTAATGTGTGTATACAAGCACCCAAACTAATCATTATTCCGTGCAATATTCAAAACGTCAGCGCCCAGCACGGACGACTGGTTGATGGACTTCACCCCCTTGATTTTGTCCACCAATGAAATCCAATGGTTACACATAGTTTTTCTCCCTACAAATTAATTTCCATTACGTCAGTACTAATATGCAAAGTCATGTCAGAAAAATCATGATCTCTTTAGAAAGTCAGGCATGTTGCCATGGCCCGCGCGAAGGCCGCCTCGGAGGTCCTGTAACTTGCCCCCATCAGCGCGACGGCCCACTGCGTGATCCATGATCTGAGCATGATCGATCACCCCATGCGGAATGCAGCACTGGCGAGAAAAGGCCAGTATGCTGCATGATTACTGCAGGTGCGTACACGGACTCCTGAATTGGCTGTGCGTTTTGAAGATTTCTGTTTCTTTTGGAGCGGGCAAAGTGTCTATTTAAGTGCAGTTTTAGTAAAAATATTATCGTAGAGACTAGCATGAAGTATGAAATAATCAGGATTGTGATATTAGGTTAGATTTATGAGGAAATATTGTCGAAATTGTGTTGTGGAAATTCAAATTCTACCGCTGCCACACATTTGACATTGAAGTCATATTTTCCGTAGTTAAATTCCTATTCATGTCGGATATCTTTCTGATAGAAATTTTGTCCATTTTCATATCACCGCTAGGATGTTAGGGTTTGCGTCATGTAAAATAGGTATACAAAGATGGAAAGATAGTGTGAAAATGCGGTAGTAAATGGCAGTGTGGGCATGTGGTACAGTCAACCACTGACAATACACTTTCAAGAAAAATCACCTCACTGAGTTTCAGTATTTCGTTAAATTCTTAAAAATCATTGATTGTAATAACATATCTCAGTGATTATGATATGTTGGGTGGTGGTGTTTTGTTGACAACTTCACTTTATCGAATTTTGAAGAGAGGGTTGGAAGATTTTCACACAATGCGGCCATCTTGTTCTTTTCCTGTACAACCCTATGGTATGTCAATTACTGGGGTATCGCGTAAACCTTGTAAGTCGGTAACCAACAAGGCGCCCCACTGCCAGCCTGACCCATAGGAAGTCAGCAGCCTGACGGAATAAAGTGCAGCACATACTGTACTTTATTCCGTCAAGGCTGCTAAATTCAACTGGGTGCAGGCTGCACTGGGTGCGCAAATTGTGGTTACCCCTTGTAGTCGTTCTTATTGATACAGTTACAGTACAGCGTCCTATTGTATGCGTGGCCCTTGGAGTTGTCGTGTACAGCAGGTGTAGGGATACCAGATTCAAATTGATGGGACTGTTTTGTGAGATATATCTCTTCAGTAATGATGTGTGACTGACTAGTAATTATATATAGTAAATTAGGAATATATTTTAGTGATTTGTGGAAATAATAACTTTGATTGTGAAAATGCACATTGTGAAAATTTCTTCTCCTCTTGGATTTGCATTGTAATTTATCACGGTCACCATGTTAAATTTTCAAGGTCATTCACTGTATTGGTGTACTGACAAATTGCTCACTGACGTTCTCATAATCAGGAGAGATAGGAAATAGTATAATGTTGTGTATATTATTAAACTTGCAATGAAGTAGGAGCGATCAAGACATGATAAACATTTTTCTCTTTAATTCATGAAGATTGAATTCATGTATCTCTAGGTTATTCATGTATGCTATTGCACATGCGCACAGAACTGCAAACAATTAGGAGAGGTAGAGAATCGTTATGATCATGCTGATTATTATTGTGAAGACTTGTAATGAAGTTAGGAGCGATCAAGAAATGAGGAAATATTTTACTCTTAATTCTTGAAGGATTACATTCATGAACTTTAGGTTATTCATGTATGTTAATGCAACATGGTACGAACTGCACATGATAGGAGAGGAAGGAGAATAAGTTTAATGCTGGGTGTTATTATGAAAGGCTGTATTGAAGTTAGGAGCGATGAAGAGCTATAATAATTTCGCTTCAACTGTTTAAGTTTAGGAGAGATTAAATCCATGTTGATAGTTAATTAATATTATATTTTATATGTGAAGACAAGGTAAATGTTCCTTTAACTGTATGGGAAGGTTGTATTTTTCTCATTTGTGTTTTGGAAGATTATAGCGGTGATTAAAATAAATAATAAATATTAAAATAACTTCTAAATACCTATGAAAACTTTGCCCGTAATCAACAGATTTTAAAAAAAATCACTTATTCCTGCATTTATGGATTTGGTGATTAATTAAATTGTTGTCAGTTGATGTTTTGCGGAATAATTAAACCAGGTAAAATTATGTATTAGTCTGTAGGGATAGTTAGGAACATGCTCATAGGGATAATATTATGACTGTGCCCTATGTAATAGACGGATATGGA
>JAMKCH010033172.1:0-31241 GCA_023653785.1 Ophioderma brevispina
AACCCCAACAGTTTCTCTGTGAATTCAACCAAAGTTTTACCCCAATTTGCCGCTCCGTTGACCCCTGTGATCCTATTGTGACCTTTAAGATTGCTGGCATCAACAACCAACCCCACCCCCAGTTGCATTTCCATACACAACATTTACATTCCATTTGACCTCCTTTGACCTTGAATGACCCCTAATGACCTTGGCGTGACCTTAAAATTTTTGCATCAACAATCGACCCCACCCTCCAATTTGCATGTCCATAAAAACACCAACATTTACTCATTTGACCTCCTTTGACCTTGATTGACCCTTATCTCACTTGTCCGTGACCTCAAAATTTTGGCATCACAATCACAACCCTGCCTACCAAGTTTCACCTGGATACACCAAAGTTTTACCCCTTTTGACCTTCTTTGACCTTTAATGACCCCATGACCTTGTCATGACCTTATAAAAGCTTGGCACCAAAAATCGACCCCACCCTCCAATTTTCACATGTCCATACACCACTTACCCCATTTGACCTCATTTGACCTTGATTGTCCCCTGATGACCTTTAATCCACTACCCAATACAACCTCGTCTTCGGACGGTCAAGAGGGCACCCACCTTCCAAGTTTCAGGAACGTGCGACCCTCGGTCTCTGAGAAACAATGTTTAAACCTTATTTGACCTTGATGACCCCTGATGACCTTGTCGTGACCTTCAAAATACTCGGCATCAAATCCTACCCCACCAGCCAAGTTTCATGTCCATACATCTAATGTTTTAACCCATTTGACCTTTTTTGACCTTGAATGACCTTGATTACCTTTGATCCACTAACATATACAACATCGTCTTCGGACTGTCAAGAGGCACCACCCCACCAAGTTTCAGGAAACGTGGCGAAACCTCGGTCTCCGAGAACAAACTTTAACCTCATTTGGAACCTGTTGACCCCTGATGACCTTGTCGTGACCTTCAAAATTTTTTGGCAATCAAAAATCCGACCCCACCCTCCAAGTTTCATGTCCATCCACCACCGTTTACCCCATTTGGACTCTCTGTTTGACCTTCGTTCCCGGGTTTCGCGATCAACCGGGTTCGCGATCACCTGTTTCGCGATCCTCCTGGGTTTCGCGATCTCCTGGGTTTCGCGATCAACCTGGCATGATGACCCCAGTTCATCATTCAAGGTGCCTTTGACCTGGAATGACCACCTCTCGTCATGACCTTTACAATTTTTGGGGGGCCCACCAAGTTTTTTGTCTGGATCAACAAATTTACCCAATTTGACCTCAGTTTACCTTGAATGCCCCCTTGAATTTGACCTTGTGACCTTTAAGATTGCTGGATCAACAACCAACCCCACCCCCCCCTTTCCCCCCCAAAACAGTTGCATGTCGCATACCCCACATTTACTTCCATTTGACCTCCTTTTGACCATGAATGACCCCTAATGACCTTGTCCAGGACCGTCAAAATGTGCATCACAATCGACCCCACCCTCCCCGTTTCATGTTCCTACAACACCGTTACCTCATTTGACCTGAATGACCCCCTGATGACCTTGTCATGACCTCAAAATTGTTGGCATCAACAATCGACCTCACCCTCCAAGTTGCATGTCCATACACCCTTTACCTCATTTGAACCTGGAATGACCTTGTTGGACCTTGTTCGTGACCTTCAAACATTTTAAGCATCAAGACATCGACCCCGTCCCACCAAGTTTCGTCTTGGCTACACCAACGTTTACGCCATTGACTTTGAATGACCCTGATACCTTAATCACTAACAATACAAACCTCTGTCATCGGAACTGTCAGAGCACTCACCTACCCAAGTTTCAGGCACGTGGACCCTCGGTCTCGAGAAATAACGTTTTTAACCTAATTGACGTGAATGACCTTGATGACCTTGCGTGACCTTCACAATTTTCGACATCAAAATCGACCCCACATCCAAGTTCATGTTCCATACACCAATGTTTACCCATTTGATCTCATTTTCGGACCTTGAATGAACTCCGATGACCTTTGATCCAAACCAATACAACTTGGTCTTTGGAAGGTCAAGGGGAACCCAACCACCAAAGTTCTCAGGAACGTGCGACCTTCGGTCTCTGAGCAAATAGGCGCGGTCGATTTGACCTCTTTTGAAACCTTGAAGACATCAGATGACCTTTGATCACAACAATACCAAAAAATCAGGTCATTCGGAACGGTCAAGGGGCACCCAACCACACAAAGTTTAGTTTTCAGGAACGTGTGGACCCTTGGTGTCCGAGCAAATAGGCGCGGTCCATTTCACCTCTTGACCTCGCCTGACCCCCGATTGACCTTTGATCCCATAACCAATACCAACTCGGTCTCGTTCGGTCAAGGGGCACCCGCCCACAAGTTTCAAGACCGTGTGCGGACCCCCGGTATCCCGAGAAAATGGACGCGGTCAGACAAACAGACAGACAGGAACAGACCACCTGTATTAATATATCGATTTTTTTTATAATAGGGAAAAATTGCCTATTTGAGTCGTTCGATTTCGCCCAAGACCAAATAACCTATTCCCCGCTGCGGATGTGGAAGAGTGTTGTTATTAGTACGATGTCATAAAGGATGGTGCGTACGGCTACTGAAACACTCCCGGGCTATTTTTACCGTATACGGGCGCTACGAACCCTGGGGAGGGTTAGTAGCCGTATACGGTACCTGAAACACTTCGATTCTTTAATCTGGGACACGGCTAGTCTTTCAGAACCAGACCTTGAGCGCCCAGCGCGAGGTCTGGGAAAGTGTGTATTCAACATGGTTAGCTTTCATACTGTTACAAATGAATAGGCTGCATGGAGATCGAGACTGCTTAAAGGTGTCAACGGAAGTTCAAATAACAGGTGTCACGAAAACATGTGAAAATTCTGATTTGTCCTGATGTAAAAAGCTTTCCATAAAAAATATCCCCATCTGAAAGGATTAAGCTGAGAATGTTTTTTGGTACAAAAAATGTGAAATTTTATAATTTCGCTATAGGAGCAATACGAAATTCAGCATATGTTTTCTAGTAAAATTAAGCAACTCAAATCACTTTTTATCTCTGTTAGACTTCATGTAGCAAAAATACAGGTAGAAATCTATTGCGTGTCTTAATTTATATGAAAGTACTATTTATGGACCGAATATTTGGGTGCCTCAAAATCTCTTACTGCACCTTTAATAAACTAAATAAATGTCGACCATAAAAGGCCTTTCACAATGTATCAAAGCACTTACAAGTTATTCCGCTGCCACTAGAATATGTCAGCTGCTTTACAAATGCCCAATGGCATACTCATACCATTGGACGGCGCTCAATGGACCAATATTCCTACAGCTCCCCATTTTTAGCAACCTGGGTGGAGAGAGGCAGCGAGGGGGTGGGGTTAAAGTGGCGTGCCCAAGTGACACAACACATTGGCTACAGGCGGGACTTGAACCCCAAGACCTTTGATAGGAGCGGTCGTTGTAGCCACGGACCACCGTTGGCCCTTTTTTAGTGGAATTACTTTACCAGAGAAGATGGACTCTGCTTATTACCAAATTATGAAATGTTATTACATATAAAAAGGACGGTCCCTTCGATTGGAACGTTCGTCTGAGATGCGGGTGGAGTGTTTGAATTATGTTCTTGTGATTTATTTAAGTTCTCGAACGTGCATTGTTAGGCATGATAGCATGATCATTTTGAGGACGTGTTCGCGATTCAAGATGCGACTTCCATGGAGATGAAACAAAGAGGGAGTGCAGACTTTACTTTCTATTGCATGATTAGGTCCGAGTACGAGTAGAAAGTGTAATAAGAAAACAGCGGTATGTAAGCAGTAATCGTATTTTCAAATTGTTTAGACTGACTGTATCCGTATGTGATTCAAATACTAGTGCGTGTGCCGAGTCTGAATCGTATATCCGCATCGAGTCCGCCAGAGATGATCGGGATTAAGTGAATCTGTGTTTTAGTAGGGACCTTGTTTTTTACCCGCAGCCTTAGTTATGCTAAGATAAACTCACATTATTGTCTAAATGTTGTCATTAACGGACGTGAAGTTATGCAAAAACACAGGGAATACCTTAACCTGTTACCCTACCAAACTTGGTCGATCTCAAAATGCCCTTAAATGGTTATGATATATCCCCATTTTCACTATCAAACACAAGTTGAGATCCTATACAATGCGATGACATAGGTGAAAAACTTTAAAAGACTGAAATTAAAAAATTTTGTAGAAAATTGCGACTACAATCATTCTGCTGAGAAAGGTTGTTGTTGCTCCGGAAAATAGATGGATTTCATGTTTTAGACAATTTTTGAGGGATTTACTATTTAAAGGTAGCTCTATGTTAAGACATATATCTAAATCGATTTGATTGCTGTTATTTTGTTCGTCTGCAAGTGGCTTTTGAATGGGCCTGCTCATTGCTGGATAACAGGGGAAAGGGAATCCATGTGGTTGTGTCCATAACATGTTGTTAAAGACATAATGTGAAGTTATGCTAATTTGAAGCATTTGGGCCTTCGAAACGGAATTCTATAAATGCCTGGACTATCCGAGTCCGAATATTCACCCTAATTCACAGATTTTTTTTACTCTTTCATGTCAAAATCCAACAACTAAATTTGCTTTCAACGAGCCCTAAAAAATGTCTTCCAGTGCGAATAAACAAACGCTGACGGAACGGCTGAATAGGCTGGCTCCATGCGTCTCGGGCTTCGCTTCATGGCTAGACATGTGCAATGGTGAAATGTGGAGACCACGTTGCAGGGAACCAGCGTTTAAGTCGAACTTCCTGACCTTTGCGAGACGGTCAGTCTGATAGGCATTCTCGTGCATATGGTTGTACCTGGCGCCGAAGCACTCTTAACAGAAAAAGCAGATAGAGACATTAGTTGCTATTGTGGGTGAATCAAAATTTAGAAAAGATTTCAATGCCGCTGTTAGGGATACGAAATAGTGAGTAAATTTAAACTAAAACTTTCGTCAATTAGATCATTGCTCAACCTCGGGCTTCGCCCTCGTTGGCGTATTTTTCCGAGGTGAGCAGTCGTGTCGTACGCACCACTGCACAGAGGTGATACAAGTGTCATTGCATTCAACTTACACACAATAGCCCTACGCACCCTGCATAAACACACTCTTATTGCCGTTGTCAAGGGCATTGGAACATACGCTTCGAGCAGGGTGTAAAGGATCGCACAAGCGAGTAGTCCAGTATTTTGGTCGTCGTGTCCAGCATAATACGCATCCGGGCCTAGCTCCTGGAGCTAGACTGGAGGCTAGGTCCAGACCAGGAGTAGGACGAGTACTGCTAAGAATGACTTGAGTGGCTATCTTTATCAACCTGACATATTTTACCGGCCCTCAAGTAATCTACCTGCCACCTTCCCTGTTTTATAGGACTCATCCTTATTTTGAACTTTCAAAATTGCAAAAATTAGGTTTTTTGTTTTTTGATTTTGAAATTTAAAACCAAATCTGACATATGCAGAAAAGGCCGAAACTTATTTTTGGGACTTTTCTGAAGCTCTTCCTGCAGCTTAAACTACACAGAAAACCAGGTAACTTCAGGGGAGGAACTCTGCCTGTGTTACTCCACTAGAGACCTTTAAAGTGGATCACAAATAGACACCGCCCATAAGGGCTTTTCGTGAGAGGTGTTCGCGACAATGCATTCTGATGTTCTGAGGTTCTCAATTTGGCGGTATGGGACCAATGTGAAAACCAATTTTGCGGAACGTGGAATTTATTTGGCATCCCTCGGAAAACATTAGCCACTTTATCTAAAGCCAGTAAACATGTATAGGTTTAGGTGGGGTAACGGCTCAGATACGGCATATCGGTCTACCGTGCGAAAACCGGTTTACGGACAAGGCCACCCCCCATAAAACGATCTTATATTTTAACTTCACGAAAAAATGCGGTCAACTATGACAAATCGGTCTTGGAAAGGATTTGAAGCAAAAGGGTGGTGAAGCATATGAGCCAGATCCTGTCAATACGTCGGGGGTATAAGGTGTGTTGCATGCGCAGCCGTAGTTTGTGCGTTTGTAAGTTCGTACTCGGAGCTCGTGGAGTCAATAGGCGTGGTAGGACCCCATATACCTGAGAATGCGATAAATTTGATTAAATAACGTTCTCAGCCTTCTAGGGATTTTTGAAAGGGCGCGAAAATTGAAATTTCAAAGATTTCCCAATTCTTTTCCGAACTAAAAGTTTGCAGAAACAAAAATGCTTTTAAATGATGTTTTTTTGCCGTATGGTTCAAAATTGAATGAATTCATCAAGCGGTTTTGGAGGAGGCAATCAGGCATATATTAATGCCAGATTTCGGGATTTTTCCATAGAGCCCCACAGGGGCCTGGCAAGTCAATAAATCCCAACTCTAGTATCGACACAGTGGGCGTCCTTCCCCCTGTGTTTAAGACAAACTTACGACATGGTTTTTCCGAATAGGTTTTAGTGCCAAAGTGTGAAAAAATTCATTCGGAGCAGACAAAAACAACCTGTTAATTTTTAAGATGCCTTTTATACTTCGCCGGCCTCAAATAAGGAGTGTCCCCTCAGAGCTTTCACGCAGTCTGTAATTGTGAATCGCAGTAGGCAGCAGCTGTAATCGCGAGGCGTACAAAGTCGGCGTTCGCGATACGGAATGCACAATAGCTGCGCGAAAGCTATGAAATCACTCTTAATAGTCAGGCCAGACGAAGTATAGGGTTAAAATTGTTTGGTAGATTATTAATTTTTAATCGAATTTATGGCCGCTTTTGCAGGAAATCACACTTGCGGGTGGGTGACACAAATTTTCACCTACAACTTTAAAGACTTACAGAGTCTAAATAGAATATATGACCTTTTATAATGTTAATATATAAGTTTAAAAGGTAGTAATTAAATGGCACTGGCACATTTCACAAAAGATGAAGTTTTTCAATTTGCTTTCAAATGATAGTAGGCCATTGGAAGAATAGAGCCATTTTATAAAAAATGAACATACTCAAAAACAGGGAGTTAGGGACGTTAATAAGCGGTTAAAGACATCCAGGGTAATTTGTAGGCTAACTTTTAACCCCTGAGTCTATCACTTTCTTACAGTATCTTGATTGTCATTACAGATATATCGGATCATTAGACGTTAAATAGAACCCAGACCCGGAAGCTCCCGAAACGGCGTACCAAAATCTAGGTGCTAAAAGTATTAAATGAGAGACGCACTTCATAAATAGTTTTGGGCACCAACCATATTTGGTTTAAGTATCGTCGTTTGGAAGTCCCTATGCATATTTATGAGCACAGGAGTAGTCATTTTTACGTTCGTCCACTAGTGAGTGTGAAAAACAACCAACAAACAGTTGCCACATTATCGCACGGACTCACAAATCTATTCCTATGCAAAATAACAGGGGTTCTAGGGAGATGTTTGTGCCATAAGGGATGCAGGAATCTTTTAGAAGCATAGTTTCTGCAATCGCATGGTTTTGCTATAATTATTGCAGAAAATCGGCCGATCAGACAAGGAAACACTGGGAAATGCAACACTGGACAGATAGCGTGACGCACAGATTTTATATGCGTGTGCGTGCGCCTCAACAGCAGTGACGACACGCGCGTGCTAACGCTCATCAACAACACGGTGGCTTGGGTTGTGAGAGAAACGGTTACGGGCCTGGCTTTTCATAATAAACGCGAATTCTCCTCTTGGTTATAGTTCCAGTCTATGATCTTCTGATTATAAACCTGTTAAGTAACCAATCAAAATCGACCTGCCATATTCATGTCCCAAACATTAAGGTTTTCTACCCATGTTTTGGATTGGGTTATTTAGTGTATTTAGCCAATATATAACCAATTAAAATAATTTTTTAGTTTTTTTCTATTTTTGAAGTTTTCCATAACTTTATTCAAAAATGTTTATTACCGGAATATCATGGACTTCATATTTCATTGATATTAAAGGACATAGGGTCAAGATTTTTGTCAAGCTCAGTTGGACTTACATTCATAAAAATATCATGACATACATCACGAATTCCCGCAAAAATAATACATTTGATGTAAAATTCCCAAATAGAGCATTTAATTTTGCTTTTTGACATACGAAAGAAAACGGGCGGATTCTTCGCCACGGCTGCCTTGATCAAAAGAGCACAATTGTTCTCGCTCGTGACGTCCAAGTGAGACCCAAACATCTGGTTGACTCGAATTGTTATTGGCTGACACGTCATATTGATGGTTCAATGAACGAATACTAAAAGTAGAAAAAAAAGTTACAGAAGACATAATTTTGTTTCAATTGTGTTGTTTTAATTAATTGAAGTGCAACCAATGCGATCTGGATGGTCACAACGACGTAATTATGGATGGTCATCACTTGACGTCACATTTGCTGCGATGTGGATTTGTCGAAATCGTTTTTGAGTAAGCCATTGGGCGGAAAATTAAAAGGGCAAAAATACTCAACAAATGTGGACACTTTTAACATTTTATTTGGATTCTAGTAATTACGTTACTTAAGCTTTCCATCCAGACCAAATTTTCCAAATATTCAGAATATGAAATATTCCTTTTGAAAAACCACCACAAAGGTCACAGACGGTCAAAACGGGCTATGCCCTGGAACATGCATCAGAGTATGTGCGTTTTCTTGTGTAAAAAATCCATTCCATCGGTCTGATGAATATGTTGGCGGCAAACATTAATTATAAAATCGTTTGGTTTACCAGTAAGGGGGGACGTTGATTTGGTTAATCATGCTAGGTGAGGTACAGTGGAAGCTTTACAACCATGCAACAATATCAGTTTGAAATCTTGAGGGGCGCACTATTTTTCACTTTGCCCGGTCTCTTCCAGGATTCAAGTACCGGTATTTGTTTTTAATTTGCACTACAGAACATTCAATTTTGACATTGTCCTGTGACAACGACATCAAAATTTGCGCACTGCGACAAAAAATTTTGCCTGCACAATCACATTGGAAAGGAAGCGGGTCTACAGTGATGATTGACATGTTAGTTATGCAGAATTTACAGCTTCAACTTAATACCACTTGTTCATTTCAGGTATTAGGAATAGTAATTCAACACAATTACAAAAATGTTTCCCCTACAAAAAAAAAAAAAGTATTGTTGTTCAATTAAATTGGAAAACTACGAGAAAACTAAAAGGGCTCGCTTGAAAAATATATTGATTATGCCCAATGCAAGTTCCCTTACAAGTTAAGTTTTAACTTTTTTTACCTGTTAAACTTTGAGAATTGTTTTTTATCAATTTGCGGAATCCAAATTTTAGCAAAATTTCACAAAACATTTGAGTTAAGTAGGGTCTGGGGTGGCGGATCTAGGTGGAGGATCTACAGTGGAGGCATGTTGTAAGGTATAGGGAATTTGGATTTTTGCACTTTATTGTGTGTATTTTTGCTTTGTCTGTATCTTACATAACCCAGAGTTTTCGGGAACTATAGAGATAGACGTATGTGTTGCGTTTGGCCAGACGAAGGGGGCGGCTACCTGAACCATTTATAGATGTTGTGATGCTTCCGGGGTGCATAGGGGGGGGGGGGGGGGGGGGGGGGGGGGGGGAGCAGTGGGTATAGACATTTGCAAATCTAAATGCAGGGATATCTCACCTAATGAAAATTATAAATAACTTCACAAGGCCCTTGGGTTGTTTGTTGAAGGCATGCTGAAGGGATTTCAATGTACTGGTACATGTCTTGAACTGTTCCTGTGCTTGGAGAATGATTGTTGTTGATGAAGGAGTCTGGTGGATTCCCCGTATGGGTAATGCATCCTCTCACCTACTGATTTTGATGTTTTTCATCATACATCATCATGATAATATTTGCTTAGTGTATCGCCAGCTTTCACCACCCTTTGGTACGGTATTCACAATACTTTTCGTCTTGTACGAGTGTGTTTATTTGATACGGTCCGATCCGGCCTATAACACATATTTTTCGAGGAAAAAAAATCTAATTAGCATTTTGAATACCATTAGTGCCTAAAATTATTAATTATAGGAAGATGAAAGAGGAAGGAAAATAATGCGCCCTGTGTGGGGGTCGAACCACCATCGCAGGGAAAAGTTTAAGATCAAGAGTCCAGGACTTAAGCGACTGTGCCAAAGGGATTTTTTTTGTTAGAGTTGAAAATATAATACTTAAACCTTACCTACTAAATTGTTTTTTTTTTTAAATGCCAACAATTTCGAAATTTACACTTTGCGTAGCGAATAATGATTCAATTGCATGTCCTCGTGGTTTGGCATCCATAATATTCATTCACCGATTTGTAATTTGGATCACCCTATATGTGAAGACTTTCATTTTGCTGTTTTTATTTTACATTTCCTACTCAGCTTTTGTTTTGGTGTGGGAACTAAAGAAACCATTAGGAATGCTAAAATATTGGTGAAAAAGCAATTCAAATGAGGTAGACCATTATATTTGTAAATTTTACCTTTAAATAGTGTGCTTTTTTCCGAACCCTGTATGTCGGTTGGACAAGATAATTTTGTATTACAAGTTTGCATTGTTTGAAAGCCTGGAGTGTCCTCTGCACATCTTAAGTTGTGTGATGGAAATAATGCAGAGGGTAAGAAATAACAAATCAATCAAATCCACACTTTTTGTACCAATTTATTTTGTTAGCACCATATATGACTTTTACGAAACCCTGTATACTGATCATACAAGTTGCCTATTTGTCTTCCTTACAATCTCAGCTCTTAAAAATATAACTTATCAGTTAAAAGTTTTTGGAACCTACCATGTGCTTTTCATTAAAATACCATAAGCTTTGAGGATTAACCACAGCTATATGTATTTTATTTCTTGCTTTATAATCACATTTCTGCTTGGACATGTAAGACTATGAATATAAAAACATTAATTCCAAATTAAACTTGCTACAGCTGTTTGGATATACATGTAGTGAAGCATGTGGTATTACGATGGCCCATAGAAAAAACAGTCCTGTTGTGTGGCCATGGGGGTGTGGGGGGACTGCCGAACGTCATATTACATGGGTCCATAGGAAACATTATAGGACCAACAATTTTACCAAGGCTCTGAGGTAAAATTAGATTTCTAATACCAAAAATATAATTTTGTTGAGTGATGGTCAGAAATGAGTTTGATGGGTTTTATCCCACTGGCTTGGAAAAGAAAATATGCAATATAGTGATGTCAGTATGTAGTATGTATATATGCGTGTTCCAGTTTGGTTAGGTTTGTTTAACCAGACTTAGGGTTAAGGTGTATGTAATAGGGGTTCTTCATATGTGGATAATGTCAAAGGCTGCGACCAAGGTCAAAGGTCATCTCAGTCATGTCCATACTGCCATTTTGCCAGGAGGATCACGCAAGTTTGTTTCTTGGTTGTATTTTTTTAAAAGTTAACATTCTTCAAATTTCTTGGTACTTTTATTGGCTTCTGTCTTGAATCAAGACTAGAAAAGAACAATATTTCCTTTCATTACAAGGTTTACATTGGAATTTACCATGTTAGAAAAGAATCATGAGTGATAGGAACACCTATTATAAAATAAGAACTATCAGCTCAAAAAAGTAAACCCCACCTAAATTGCCAACCGCATCTAAGAAACTGACGTATCATGCGCAAGAAGAAGTGGAAAAAACAAAGAAGGGGAGGAAGAGGTGGGAAGAAGAGACGCGGGGAAGAAATCTGCAAGGGCATCATCGGCGCCCTCGGGATGAAACTTGAATGAAGTCAGCAAGGAATTCTTTCTTAGACAGATTCAGGGATTTAGACACCACAGATAGCAAGGTAGGTGATGTATTGGGATTTGCTTTGCAAAGCAGGATTTACTGGGTTCATAATTTTCAAACTACTAGTACAGTTGGGCAGTGTATAAAATACTTGATAGGAACTGTCAATACTATCCCCAATTATTTCTTTTCTTGATTCTCATTGGGGCAGGAGGGGTGGCAAGATTTTGACATAGGCTGCTCCCCTTCCCACTGGTTAAACGTCACTCTGAGGGTATCATGTTATCTCCTGTAATGATCAATCAGAGGTACTGAAAATGGTGATAATCTCCGAGTAAATGCCCCAATCCACGGCCTGGAAAGGCAACCAAATAAAACATAGGTGGTGGGAGTCTGGAGTCTCTGCGACAGGTAAGGGTTGCGTACTGGTTTTTGTGGGCCGCAGCTATAGCTGGCAGGACACTTAGCAATCGTGTGTGCGTGGGATGTGGTGTGGTGTGGTTGTGTGTATGTGTGTGTACACAAATTGTTAAGTTTTTTAAATTGACCTCATGAAAAGTTTAACTTCAATGAACCCAAACTGCTGTCCATAGGTGACAATGGGATCCTCATATGTTGATGGGCAAAGGTCATGTTGAAGGGCAAAGGTTCATGTGAGGTCAAGTTGAAAATGGGATTTTAAATGTAACATTGATCTAAATTGAAAACTTGAAGTTCAATTGGAAACAAACTTTGTCTAGGTGCCCATGCGATCCCTCATATGGTGGTGAGATCAAAGGTCAAGTACCAGGGTCAAAGGTCGGCGGGCGGCCCACACTTATATCTTTGAATATACCGAGCGTGATGAAAGCCGAGACCGCGAAATTTAGTTGTTTTTGTGGGCCTCTAGTATATTGTTTTTGTGGGCCGTCGCATAGCTGGCAGGACCACTTACAATCCGTTGTGCGTGTGTAAGATATGTATGTGTTGTTGTGGTGTGTATGTATTGTGTGTCGCTATAAAAGGTTACGTTTTTTATGCCAGCGGCCACAGCTTATATTCTTTGAATGTAGTGTGCGCAAAAGATGAGAACCGTGAAATTTTTGTTTTTTCCTTTTGTCCACAAAAAAAGACGTCAAGAAGCACTCCCCCAAAAATATGCTGTGTATTGTAAGGCTAAACTTTATTGTAAACGAGCTGGGATTTTTAGCCAAAATGCACATTCAAATACATTTTGAGGTCTACTTTAACATTAAAAAAAAAACACCAAAGATTGGTATTAAATTCATTAAAAATAGCCAGTCACCACATTTATAGGTGCATTCTGATACATGCATTAAATGTATGTGTTATATCTTGTACAGACTGTCCCAAAAAAAACTATACATCAAAATTAATTTTTTGGCCCAAAAAATTGAGTTCATCTCAACGGAGTTTTACTGATTCTTGTTAGGAGTGTTCCAGTTCATGAGATTGTAGTTGGTGTAATTTGGGGGGGGGTCTGGTGCAGGAGTTATGGCTAATTCTCTGAGGACAGTTGAAAAAACCGTTGGGTCAGGGTTGGCTATCCTGATATCAACAAAGTGTTGCCAGTGAAATAAGCTTCAATGCATTCTTTATTGAAAATTAAAAATTAAAAGTAGGTATAAAGTGATGGTCTTGTGAGTGATTGATATAATTGATAACGTTATATCTGTTGCAATTGCTAATAAAATAAACGTAGCATTGGGAATTTCAATTCCAAAGAGTCTTATTGTTCGTTGTCTCGGCTTTACTCCGGTTTTCAGCAGAAGACAGGTTTAGAACCAATAAAACACCTTTTGGAAAGTAGTAAACTGAGACCTTTAACACCAACATCCTTTCTTTATTGTTCTTTGTTGAACACTGCTTTCTTCATCATATTTCTCCCTGGCATTGGGGAGGCAGTAGTGGGGAATAGGGAAGGTAAATTGTCCCTCCAGTGCATTAGAGCGTTGTCCACACATTTGTCCCTCAACAGGACTTGTAGGACTGTTATATAGTTTCAGCAGTCAATTTCCCCAATTTTCCTAGAATTTCATGATTAATGGCACCCTTAGATTGAGTCCCCCATTTCCCCACAAACATAAGAATTTCTGGTGCTTCACTGAAAAAATAAAATTATATGATTAGTTCATGCATTACATTCACCCTGATTTTTTTCTGTACAAGATTCTTTTTGTTGAAAAGGGTTTAATCCCACAAAGACGCACAATGATGTTTGTTACATACCTTTATACCTTTAGTTTCTTGAACCTTAGGTGAAAACTGGCCCAAGTGGTATTTAGCCTTTGTGTCAATGCAATATCTCGGCTAGGGTCCATCAAATGGATGGAAAAAAAAACAGGATTTAGCTTAGGATCTTGTCTCTGACATATTATAAAGTCAAAATATCTAACAATTTATAATTACTTGAAACATTTTTGTTTTATAATTTTAGTTTGATTGTATAGTTTTTTATGGTGTGACAGTATTGTAATAACTTAAAATTAAACCTACATACAAAACACAACATGACATATTTGTATGCACAGCTGTTTGAATGTTTCATTTCTTATGATAAAATGGGAATAAAACAAAAAATATCGCCAGTGACACACTTTTGACAACTAGTTGAAATTATGTATCCCCACTGATACATCTTGTGGCAAATTTGATGAAATGAAATTTCCATTTGGGCAAATTGATTTGTCATACAAAAATTTTAGTTTTTTACATGTTTTTCTATGGAATAAGTTATAGAGGGCACTATAACACAAATCATGGACCTTTGTTGGTCTATGGCCAGATTCCACAGGTTTTCTGGATTCTTCAGACCGTAATAGCTTTGCATGTCCCTCTACGTAATATCAGTTGTCAAAATTGTGTCGCCGTTTGCTTAAAATTGACTCTAAAAAAAATAAGAGACAATTGCATGGGCTCAAACAGCTGAGAGATGCAATATTGAATTACAAAGGTGGCTTGATACACTTAAATTATGTATGATACCAAGAAAATGTGATGAATAGAGGTTGCCAATGGGGGGAATCCGATCCCCAAATGACCAGATGGCTACAGACAAAAGGGAGATCGTGGCCTTCTGAAGAAGCAGCTGGAGCAGCGACAAGATGAGATAGCCGACCTCAATTGGACCGTTTGGTAGGACTGAGCAAAGGAAGGATGCCGAGAAGGATGCTTATGAGCAACAATTGGCACAGCTGAGGACTGATTTCGCAGGAGACAAGATCAGCTTACATCTGAAAATATGATTCGAAGTGAGTGTATATTTACTGGTGAAAAGATGGGTTATTTATTGTGAATTGCATCGCAATAATGTGGCAATTTTTGGGCAGAGTAAACTTGAACCCCGATGTTTTCATATTTCTGATAATTGATGACCTTGGAAAGACAAATACTGTTCTTAAAGGGGAAATGTTACAAATTACTGTCCTCGAGGTGAATTGAGACGCATGGGTTCTATTTCCCATCTTCAATCATTGACAGAAGACCATAGTTTGGCACCATTGTCAGAATAAGAAG
Organism: Ophioderma brevispina; assembly: GCA_023653785.1. Taxonomy (NCBI): domain Eukaryota; kingdom Metazoa; phylum Echinodermata; class Ophiuroidea; order Amphilepidida; family Ophiodermatidae; genus Ophioderma; species Ophioderma brevispina. Next base: position 15,246 of record JAMKCH010033172.1, read on the forward strand.
TAGTAAACTTACTTGTATACTTGTATTTGTTTTATAATATTCTGTGAATAAAATAAAATAGAAATTAAAAATGCAGGGCTTATTAAAGGTGTTCGTGTTCCGATCGTCTCTGGGACTCCACACTGATTTCCGCGGAAGTAGTATCGATTTGATATCTGATGAAGGCCGTATTTTCCTCATTGTTGTCTTGAAATTTGAGCCCTCAAATCCTATTTCATTCCCAAGATATAAACAAAAAACCGCCCTTTTAGTGGTTAACCACTATTATTAGGCACAGTATTGAATAGGTGCTTTGGCAACATGCATTATTGTATCTACCATAAAAACCGCAGTTTTGTTTCCCACGGTGCAAGTGCCAGGCTCTCATATCAAGTAGATAACACAATAACATAAATCGGAACACCTTTAAAATTGCACCCATTAATTGACCGCAGTTGAGATTCTGATGCGGGAGAATAGTGCCAGGAAAAGTGACATATCCATGTGATAAGTCATTGCTTATGAGGATCACTTTATGTATCACAAAAATGCCCTGCTGTGAATTAATTTGTTTTTTAAAAAAAAGAAAATCTTGAAAATTAGAGGAAGTCAATGTTAGAACAATATTTTTTTATGCATTATTTTACAACATGATGTAGGTAATAATTAGAGTAATAGCATGTTTTCATTGATTTTTTTAGTAAAGAAAACAGCAGCTGTTTTGTGCTGTTCCTATTTTTTTTTTCACCTGTGGGGAAAATTAGGCCTCATTGGAAGATTTCAAAGTTCAGAATGAAGATCTAATGGCCAAGTTTGCTGGTATGGAGGATTGATTAGAAAAAAAAGAGAATGAACACAAAGAAAAATTTATCAGCTGCACGGAAACAAGTTGTTGACAAAGACAGGTTGGTATATACAACCAGAGATGGTCTCAACTAATACAAAGTTACATTTCATCGCGCTATATACACCGTTAACATTTGACATCAACTTGTGTATGGCTATCATTTGTTAGTAGGCACATTTACTGTGAAACCCTGTGGGAAATGCTATAAAAACCAATTTCTATTTGAGTTTAAGAGCAACATCATACATATTTTGCTTATTTCATTGAAAAGGCCTTTAATGAGCAAGTGAATTACAGAAAATAAAAACTCGTATCGATTATGGTAAATTCTGAATCATTGGCATGCATCTAAAACCTTAAAGACGCTGACAGTGATTCACCCGAAATAGTAGATATTAGAATTTGCAGAAATAAATAAATTCTGTATATCCTCGTAAATTCCTTTTTCAAACTGAAGGCTTGCCAGAAAAGGGAGAAAAACAGCAGTGTTCAAAGAATGAAGCTCCATTCAATTTAAAGGTTGCACGAGAGATTTGACGGCACCCAAATATTGTTTCATAGTAGTAATTTTCAATAGATTCTTACCTTGTATATGACTACAGAAGTCTGAAGAGAGAAAAATGGATTTTGTTTACTAATATTTCAATGTAAACAACATACGCAAATTTTGTATTGCTCCTATAGAAATTAAAAATGCACAATTGTGTGTACCAAAGAAAACATTTCTCAGCTTAATCCTTTCAGATGGTATATTTTGACCAGAAAAGCTTCACATTCAGCGCAAATCAGGAACGTTCAATTTTTTTAGGGACCACAGATAAGTGAACTCTCTTGTTTGCACTTAAGTGTCCATTACGGACGGCATGACTTGAGTGTGTCCTATTAGGTGCTTCGGTATTATCATTGGGGGGTATGTTAGGGTACCTATACTTTTTACAAACGTTGTAAAAATTTATTTTTGTGATTTTTTTTATTTCTGATTAGCAATCACTAGTGCCTTCTGCAGTTCCAAATACTATTTTAGATGAACAAGAGGATTTGGGTAAATTTAGGGTTCATTATAGGTTTGGGGTTACAACACTTGTTATTACCCTTGTAGATGGCATCAAATCAGTGTTCATACTCAAAATCCTATGAATGCACCATGCTTCATGTTTGCCGTACTTTATGCTAACTATTACAAAATTAATCATTAAATATCAATCGGGGACTGAATTGCATGATTAACACTTTCAGGCATCATCATAGTCGGTCTTGCATAAAACGATCGTCTTATCACTTGGTCGTGACGCGTATTTGGCCACGCACGCAGTACATGAACTAGTTTTAACAAAATGGTTGGTTCAAGCCTTGAAAAAAGCCAACCCTTCTATTGGATGAATTAAATGTTTTAAATACCGCTGCCAGCAATAGTAGAAAGAAAGCCGTCGTCATCCAACATACATACGTAGGAGGTGAAATGAAAACACTAAAGTATGACCAGACCTCTTTCCTGCACCAAAATACAACATCAAAAATGGAAACATGAAAGTACCTAAATTGTTAAGTCACAGCCGCATTGACGTGAGTTACATTCAAAAGTGCAAAAACAGAAAACACAATATGGTTCGTGTTAGTATTAACAGTGCTTCATTTCTTTTGCCCTCAGACTCAAGCGAGAGATGGTCCTTAGGGTCAACCAAGTGGGCGCAGCGGAGTTTCGCGCAAGGTCTCCACAAACAGATGGCCGCACAACCAAACGCACCATCAAGAAGAATGTGAGCATCAGGCCAGCTAGGAAAGATGTCAGACAAGACAATGGAACTGATACAGGAGAACGAGGAGCTGAGGAGCCAAGGGAGAAAAAAGCAGCATTGAGACTGATGGAGACTAATGAGTAAGGTTGGCACGGAAGACACCTAGTAATTCAAAAGGTATAGCAGTCAGGACTAATGTGTTATAATCTCAATCTGGATTTGTACATTTTAACTCCATGGCCCGGCAGAATGGGGGATCCTATTAAATTCACCCAAGGTGTATTAACCCCATGGCCACTCTATACTACCTCCTATGATACAATTGTCTGATGGCTCATTACAGGACACTACATAAGATAGCCATCTGAGTGTAACCAATCAAAATAGTGCTTGTAAACCAATACATTCGTATGGTATCTCTGATTTGCTCAGAACATGATATTACCTGCCAAGTACCCAATTCAAAATAGTGGTTGTCCATCAGTGTGTAAGAGTGGTGTATCATTTGACCATCAATTAATAATAATATTTATGTGAGTTACTATGGAATCACAAACGACAAAACAAGAACTCTGGAAAGAAAAATGGGCTATCCAGCCCAAACACACCAATAGTGCATTCCTTCCATGAACAACAAAATAACATCAAATATAGAGTAGGCAAGCATGAATTAACTTGTTGAGGAAATACTGCTACAAAGGGACTTGAATTGGAAGAGAGCTAGCTTGCCTAGTGTAAAGTGGAATATTTCCCGAGTCAGAAAGAGGACAAAGACCAGAATGTAGAAGGAATTAGTCCGCCGTGGCCGCCCATGTAGACCTCTGTCTTGGAAATACGGGACTTCTGTGAAAAAAATCCATGGAAAGATGTTGGATCCAATATTATTTAACCGCCTTGAACAAAATGCAACACATTGAAATTATAAATGTTAATTCACAGCACGCCATGGACTGAGTACACATTAAAAGATGCTACCAGAAAACACAATTCTGGTTCGTGTAGTATTAACCAGTGCTTCATTCTTTTGCCCTCAGACTCAAGCGAGAGATGGTCCTTAGGGTCAACCAAGTGGCAGCAGATTTCGCAAGGGTCTCAAACAAAACAGATGGGACGACACAACCAAACGCACATCAGAGAGATGTGAGAATCCAGGCACAGCGAGGAAAGATGTCAGACAAGACAATGGAAATGATACAGGAGAATGAGGAGCTGAGAGCCAAGGAGAGAAGAAACAAAGCAGCAATTGGGACATTGATTTGTGTTTTGGGGAGACTACATGAGGAAGGAGTTGGCAAGAAGAACCATAGTAATCAAAAGGTATAGCAGTCAGTGGACTTATGTGTTATAATTCAATCTGTGATTGTATATTTTTTTATACTCCACTGGCAGGCATAACTGGGGGAATCCTACTTAAATTCACCCAAAGGTGTAGATTAACCCATGGGCACTATACTACCTCCTTATGATACAATTCGTCTGATTGGCTCATTACAGGATCCCACTACTGGGATAGCCCTCTGAGTAACCAATCAAAAATAGTGCTTGTAAACCAAATCAACATTCTTATGGTATCTATGAGTTGCTCATAACATGATAACCTGCCAAGTAGTAACCAATCAAAAATAGTGGTGTATCAGTGGGGTAATAGGGTGTATCAATCTGACCATACTTAATAATAAATTATTTGAGTACTATGGAATACAAAAGACCCACACAGAGTAACTCGGAACGAAAAATGGTCTACTCAGCCCAAACACACCAATTAGTGCATTTCTTTCCATGGAAAAACATACATAAACATCAAATATAGAGTAGCAATGCATGAATTAACTTTGGAGGAAATACTGCTTACAAAGGGACTGAATTTGGGAAGAGAGCTAGCTTGCCTAGTGTGAAGTGGAATATTCTCCCAAAGTCTAGGAAAAGAGCACAAAGACAGAATTGTAGAAGGAATATATCGTTACTCCTTGCCGCCAATGTAGACATCTGTCTTGAGAAATACGACTTCTGGGAAAAAAGTCCAGTGAAAGATGTTGGATCAATATGATTTAACACGCCTTGTAACAAAATTGCAAACGCTGAACTTTAAACAACATCAACCCGCAATTAGGACCAAATTCAGACAACCTGTCGGTTACCTGCTCCCCCGAAACCAGTTTCCCTATACATAAGGACTCTTGAAATCCTCCTTGTAAACTTTTCAAGTATGCTAGTGTAACAGACAGTATATGGAGCCCCAAATAAAACACAGTAAATGAGAAGAGGGGGACAAAAGCTTTATAGAGATTCAGAAGAGCAGAGGGAAAGGCATATTTCTTGTGGCATCTTATTAAAACCTACAGACGCGAGATTTTGTTGCACAAGACATCGACATGAGGGAAAATGAAAGATTTGAAGGAAAAAAGAGTACCAATGTAATTTTGAAATCATCAACTGATGCAGACGTTCCACCACCCAAAAAAAAGTAATCAGATTTGCTGCAAGTTTTGGCTCATGGCTATTGGATTCGTCTATACATGATCTACTAGGGTTGAAGGGTTGATGTTTGTTTGTGGTTTAAATTGTGTTTCCATGTTGAATGAATGCAAAATAAAACCCTGCCCATTCTATCATTAAGACTGAAGATGTTGTAAACTTTAACAGAGGTTAGCGTACTGCAAATCTGGTAGTAGTTTTGGAATGCTTTGATATGTCTTGTTCAAAAATGTCCCCTCCACCCTGTGACCATTTGAATCCTTGAAATGTGTTCTAACAATCAAGAAAAAGCCCAAATTGCCGAAGTGGGAATAGGGAGGGGTGCATGGGTAGGAAAGGGTCTTCAAAAAACAGGACCTGTTGTGGTAAAGTGGACCAACCTTAAAATGGTCCGTTTTTTTACTTTTTGAACATTTAATCACCAAAATAGTGGAATTTTGTGTAAAAATTTCGTTAAATTTTGCTACTTTAATCAAAAAATTAAGTAAAAGTGGACCTTTGCCACTTTGTGGAATTTGTGGGATGCGGCCAACACCCCATGCTACGGGCCTGATTCAGGACGTAACTTATATCGAGAAATACAGCAAGTAATAGAGTTAAAACAGCAGAAATGTTTCAACAACATTATAAACCATGAGGGAGCTTCTTGGTCAGTAAAAAAGCAGCATCTATTTTGCACGGCTTGGAATTGGTGATTTTTCTCTGAATAGAGTATGAGCATTTAGTCAATTCTTTTAACATTTGATTTTTAAAAATGGTTGAATTTTTTTGATAAATCCAGGTTATCAGAATGCTCACAGAGAAAGCAAAGGAGCAAGAGGCCTTAATTGCTGACTACGAAGAGCGTTGACAAAGAGTACCAAGAACTGAATCAGAAAGAACCAACTGGTTGAGGACCCGATGGTCACTAAGGGAGGAAACCAGAATATGGGCAAAGATTTAAGAACTGGAGGAAGACAGACATGGGAGAGAAGAGAAGGCTGAGATGTATAAGCAACAGATGAATTAGAGAGGGATATTGGCTGAGGCGCTTATCTATGCACAGAATACTGAAAGGTGAGTTATAGCAGTACCGCCAACTTATATTTCTGAAGGACTGAAGGTTTAGGGTAACAATTGTCTTTGTAGGGGATTTCAGCAATTGTGTGAAGATTTTAGTGTATTAATTCTTATCCCTGGTATATTGCTATAAATAGTTAATATGCCTCTAATTTTGCTATTACTTTATTTATTGTAAGGGAGTGATGTCTAATTTAACCACAGGGTAAGAACATTCAGTGTAATATGGACATATCAAGATTTAGGTGAGTTTGGGTGAAGGTTAATTAAACCTAATCCCTGATGACTTCCACAAGCCTGATACAGGTGATGTGAATTCACCAAAAAATAAAAATAGGGACATACTGACCTGGCTTAGGCCAATTTAAAAAAAATTGTTCAGAAGAATTTTTTTAAACGTGGGAAATAGGCACAGCAAAAGGTGTTAACTCCTCCATTTTGGCAGCTGCAGAAGAAATTTAAAAAACAAGTTGGGAATAGGTAATGTAAAATGTGTTTAACTCCCACCCATTTGGGGGCTGCATTGGCAAAATTGCTACTTTTCAGCGGGTAACAACAAATAAATCAAAAAAAATATATTCAAAAAAGGAAAATGCCAATAAAATACTAATACTTCTGAGAAAATGTTGAATACCTATAGGCGAAAACCAAAACTTATCTCAATAAAGTTTGAAATGCACCAATCATAATTAAGGTCAAATCCGATGTTCAACAGATGAAACTTTGTCTGCATTACATTACAAGCTTAGATTTGTACAATAGACTATTTGAATGCCATATGTCATGTTTTACAGATACACAGCTAATGTTACAATACTTTTTCCCTGTCAGGCTCCGCCAAATGAAGATCTTAAACCCACCGAGAGGACATAGAAAAATAACCGAAAAGAGAGACATGTAGAAAACTGACATAGTAAAGTAATTCTCATAGGCAGCAGCCATTGGTCGAGGTTACCATCACAGGGGAGTCTAGCAGAAAGAAGAAGAGGTGAGTACAGGACCAGAAGTGGTTCAACTATGCTGGTTCAAGGAGAAAGTTTAGGAGCAGGGTACGTGGAGAGGGAATTTTGGGGAGTTCGTAACCCTGGGGGACCATATGACCACTTTTTCTGACACACTTTTTTCTGGACACACACATGAATTCGGAAACCCTTCACGGAATCAAGAACATCTGTATTTCCGTTATGGTTTCCCAATTCATAAGTGTGTCAGAAAAACTGTGTCAGATGGGTCAGTTACAGAAACTCCCAAATTTATTGGGTTATTGTATGCTACCTGGCGGTGTTGGGGTGGAGGCCAAGCCTCATAATTATCGCAACTTCACCAAAAAATTAAAAAGACATTACAGCCTACGGAGTGCAACCACAAACCAATTGGTGCTTTGACGTTGGTCGGTCATGGGTGTTCCCATGACCTTCATACGACCCTCTCCCGTTCGTATAATACAAAAAAATTCAGAAAAACCGTCCACAACTCACGGTTGTTGATAAGAAAAAATATTCCTTGACAACTATAAAAATCAGAATTTGTCGTCAAGATTTCGCTTTTTAGTGTTAAAACCAATGGCGACGTCGGAAATTGGGATTTCTTGGCCGCCCTCAGTGTTTTACTGATTTAGATGCACAGACACTGTGTAAGGTCAGTTACAGTTGCACACTCTGTCTAGGGTCAGTACTTATTGTTGTGATATTAATATAGTGGAAGAGGATTCAAAAGGGAGCTAGCGCAGGCTAAATCTGTACCATAATTGCCATCGAAATCAAAGGTAGGCCAAGAGAGTAGATAATCCTGCACAATATATGAGTGAAACCTTTGGTAGATGGGGCATTGAGTTAGGGTCTAACCCGATTTCATCTCAAAACCCAAAATTTAGCTAAGTACCCAGAAGAATTTAGGTTAAAACTAACTGAGGAATTGATAAGTGGGGTCCACTGTTGGGCGTTTCAAAGAGTTGCAAAGTTTTTAAAGTTCTTCAAAGTACTAGGCATCTCAGAATATCATTTTTGGGTAATGCAAAAACATTTAGTGGGGCCAATAGCATTAATTATTTGGGTCGATCAAGTTTCATAACATGTGAGTGAAATAAGTCAAACAAGTTCTAAACAATGCTTTTGAACAAGTCATAGTAAACAGTTAAATCTAGCTTGCAATACACTCCATCATTGTAGCATCCATTTTTATGGACTAATGTTAGACATCATTTTGGGAATTAAAACCCATAGCATGAGGGGCATAGCACAGAAGCCCCTTGCTCCAATTGGTGAGATGTGTTATTGCCTAGTAAGGCTGAAGCTTGGTGCGCACCTATCATTACACACACAAAACAGGTTATAAAGTGAGTGTTCAAGCATAGCTGTAGACCCACAAAAATGGTCATTATATTTTTACTTGTTTGTTGCTGTATTGCTATCTTAAATTGCAAGTGTTACATAAGATATCTTGCATTGAGGAGTGGTCTTTGACCAAGTGTAAATATATATTTTTAGGGAAGAAATCTTTGTATGTTTTAAGTGTCTCTCTCTTTAGATCTTACCATCAGCTTTACATGCATAACCTAATTTCTGTTCACAGGATGACTTCTCTGTCCCCATTATCCAAGAGCCTGGGAGGAACATTACCCCATTATAAAATGGGTGACCTTGGTCTGGTCCCCAGGCCTAAGCCAAGTGCTTTTGCCTCGGATAAGACCAGGCAGTTGTCGGCAGCAAGTCGTCTCAGACAGGTTATATTGATTCAAGACTAGATCATGGGTAATCCAGGCCATCCACTGCCCAAAGGTATGTCAGAATTTTTTGATCAGAGACTTTCAGACAGTAGTCGATAAATAAGATAGATTTGGTGTTTAAGACTAGTAAAGTAAAGGTGCAGCGTTTCTGATTGTCTTTTGGACCCCCCCCCCCCCCCCCCGATTTACGCCGGAAGTAGTACTCGATTTTGATGATATCAGATAAAGTGCACGTCTCATCATTCTGATTTGGAGGCCCGCAATACATTTCTTCCCAAGATTCACCAAAAATCCACTGTTTTAATGGTTAACCATAATATTAGTATGTATAGGCCTTTTGCCATTATGTGTTATTATTTCTAGAATCTACCATAAAAACAGCAAGTTTTGTTTCCCACAGTACTTGATGGGGGTTGTATGTGCAAGTGCCGGCTCTCATATCAGTAGAGAACCAATTATACTAAATTGGAACAAGCACCTTTACAACATTTGAAATTTATGCATGCAGATGCATTACTCTGTGCTACTATTACATGAGTCTGCTAAGATTCCAAACACTTCACCTGTAGCAAACTAGCTACATTGTGTAGCCTTGTCATTACAGGTTAAGGCTTTTTAACTGAGCCCTTGACTGTGCATTTAACCTTATACTCATTTTACCTGTACCTGCCAGTAAATGTGTTTGTCTCTAGAAGTTGAATTGCAATTTTATTTAGGGAAGATTAAATTATCCTCTTTACCTTTGAAGTTGAAAGTGACCTCACAAGTTTCAGTTATACAGGCCTGAAAAGCTTGCACTCTTCTCAACATAGAACATTTTACACATTCAAATAAAAAAGGAACGTTGGTGGAATTAAAGGGATAGCAGCGATTTGCTAATCCGAAACATCGAAACATCATAAAAATTCAAAAACTAAAAACAATTTTGTATTTTTGTTATGGGATGGATATGCAAACTAACCCTGCAATGTGTTTGGCTTGAAATCCGTGTATTAAAGACAATCCGTACTTTTATCTGATTCTTTAATTTCCTCGTGCGTATCAAAATCCGACTTGAGATCAAAAAAACCTTTCTTGGTTGAATAGCCCAGATTTTAAGCGTGATATTGGTGCACCATGATCAATACAGTTTGCCCACAACACAAACATTGATCTTTTTTTATTCTGTACTAGTGTAAATCACAATCACCTTTTTAGTGTAGATTTTGAGTTCAATCGCTGTATGTCTATTTGGGGGAGCCGGTATGACAAATTTCCTCAAATACTTCATTTTTTTCCACTATTTGATGGTTTGTTTCTACATTAAAGTAGTTTATTTGATTGTACACCCTTATTATCCTGGATTTAATAAGTTTAAAAAATGCATTTCCACATGTTTTCGATTCTCTCGCAATATCGCTGGGCTGCTAATCCCTTTAAAAAGGATTTGTCTTAACATCCCTCTTACTCCTGATGAGACTAAGTATACTATCATCGTAGGCTTACCCTCGGGCAATATACCACTTGTATGCACGCTTTGATATACTTTATACAGCATAAGCCATAATCAATTTGGATTGCATTTCGCTTGCAGGGCCTGTCATCGCAATTCAAGTGGTCCAACAACCAGTTTGAGTTCAACAAAGGCAGCTCTATTGCAAGAATAGTATAAAGATAAGCACTAAACTTGGTCCCATCATGGCAAGATGGAAATGTTTTGTCAAGATAACCCAGAGAGGGTCTCCCCTGGTGTGACTTTGTCCTTCTTTACCTGAATATATAGTGCTGTATATATACTTGTATTCATATATTCATAGAATCTTTTTACTATATTATGTATATCAATCAAATTATCTTGTGGGTTTTGGTGAGATTAACTGTTGACGAATATCCAAACATGTCAAAATTGTGTTACATTGACTTGGCCTAATACATTATACCTTTCGCACTTACTTTGCATCATGTGCTTTAATTCTGTTACTGGATAAAGCACATGATACAAAGTTAGGTCGAAAGGTATTGTGCCAATTAAAGGGGGATGGCCCGAATTAAGTCTATAATTTTACATCTTGATAGAATGGTCCTTCACCCCAAACCCCATTCTTTAAGTTTCGCACCGATATTTCAACCCGTTTTGATGTGAGAGGTAAAACGGATTTTCTAATCCCAGGGGTGGGAGTACTGTGTAAAATTAATATATGGTCGACCAAAAAAGTGGCACATTTCCGTTCATAACACCAACGCAAACATCTTAGCCCTAAGATTTCACAAGTAAATAGGAAAAAAATAGTAGCTTTCTTCTGATACCCAAATTTATGACCACTAGTCCGGTAAAAGTCTGGGGTCCCTGGTGACGAGCCTATAGGCAATCGGGCCATGGGACCTTTAAGAGAAATGTGTCCATGTTTAAAGCGGCACTCTGGCACATTCCAGAAAATATGAATTTCTCTTCAATTGCTCGCAAATGATAGTCCAGCCATTGGGAAGAATAGGATATTTTTACCACATACAAATAAACATACCCAAAAGCAGAGAGGGGCATTAATAAGAGCTAAAGACATGCAGGTATTTGTAGGCTAACTTTCAATTTTACCGTAAATTTTAATCACAAAGTGTCTAGTACATGAAAATCATAGACTTTACTCATTGATATTAAAACCACAAGGGCCACAGACCGGTCAAAGAGAGTGCATAGCATGAGAATCAATCTGGCATGTGTTTTTGTGGTTCAACGCCATTTTGCGTCGTCTGCGAATTAAATGGCTCGTCCGGCAACCTTAATACTACAAAATCGGTTCGGTGTTAATCCTAAGCGCGGCTGATTTGGGCGCTAATTTTCAGGTGAGGGCTAATGCTAATATAAAATCTTTAAACAAGCAAAAATATCAATGTTGGAAACATTATAGAGGTGCACTTTTTCCAATGTGACAAGGTATCTTTAAAGTCGTGATTTTTGCATGTAATTCAGTGAATCTCCTAATAGGTTCTCTGTAACTTTTACTAAACAACTCCAATCAGGGATCCTAAATAAATCGGGATAGGACACTCGATCAAGAGAGTGGAGGCATAATGCATTAAATCGTACTATGGATCGCCGTCATATGTGGCGCATGTCCATATCCGTCATACGTGGCGCTATGTCATATCGGGTCATACGTGGCGCTATGTCATATCCGGTCATACGTGCGCTATGTCATATACCGTTCATACTGCGCTAATGTCATATATCCGGTCATACGTGGCGCTGTGTCATATCCGGTCCATACGTGCCTATGTCATATCGGTCATACTTCGCTATGTCATATCCGGTCAATACGTGGCGCTATGTCATATCGGTATACGTGGCCTATGTCATATCCGGTCATACATGGCGCTATGTCCATTCCCGGTCATACTCATAACTGGCTGTTTAAGGATAAAATCCTTGGGATCACCAATTTTCACGGAATCCGCTTAGGTTTCATCTTCATAACGGTATTGACAGAACCAAAATCTCAAGGTTTTAAAAATTGAGATTATTACAAAAAGAATGACAGATCCAAATTTTAAAAGGCCATTCCATACATTGTCCAAAAAAAGTAAATAAATTCCGTCCAATTATCTTCCACATGTTGTCATTTTAACAATAGAACTATTTGCGCATCCCCCAAATGCATCTCATCGGTGCCCTTTCCATCCGTGAACTGTACAAGGTCATGTTTACAAAAAGAATTTGTTGTTCGTGATCTCGCGTCGCCGAACATGCCTAACCTTACAATACACAAAGTACCCGTTTCACATAATTAATCTTACAAAGGGTGTAGAAGAATATCTATGGATACAACAAACAATGGAGGCACTGGTCTTTGAAATTCACGGACAAAACTGGGTGATATTTTCGATCGTAACTGTGCCTACTGTCACCTGACGGACGATTACACCACTATAGTGCACTTGTCCAGATAGGGTAAATTTTTCTGGCTTTTTTCGTTACGCTCCTAACCGTATATTTTTAGCCGACTTGAGGCTGGTATAAGTTCCCCGGATGGAAAAGGGCACCGAATTAGATTCATTTCGGGGATTGTGCATATAGTCTATTGTGACCCACCAATTGCAAACCCAGGAACAAGTCCAGTGGATTATTTCCTCCATTTGAGTCATAGCCATTCAGACATATCCAAATTCCCCCAGTTCAATCATCTTTAACAAATAAAAGCAAGTAGACTTTAGTTTGGCCTTTATATAGACTAATCCTCCCACTAGCCAATGATGGGATTTTATGTCTGACAAATATGCTGTCTTCCCACATGCTTTTGCATCTGGAGGTATTCTTTACTTGAAGTCAACAAAGACTGGAATGCTAACAGTTGCATGTGCTTTATGTAAACAGTTGTCCTGCCCGCTTGTGGTTGGGGTGAATTTAAATAGCGAGGCAAAACAAATAAGGTCCTTAAAAAACTGTTGATTTCCTATGTGATAACTGGTATTCACAACAACCTTTTAATATATGCCAATAAGGGTGTTTGTCACTGCAACTTGTTCCTGGTTTTTGTAAAATTGAGTCACAATTGTTCTGTGGTATATAGTTTGTATAAATAGAACATTTTTTATATAACTACCTGTATTGTCAGTAACAACCGTTATAAATTCAGGTTTATGTGGGTTGCAGATCCATAAGAGACTTAATGCCTAACTTTCCAAATCTTGATTCTTGCTGGAAAGTTAGCATTGTTTCAATATGCCTCTATACCCGCAATAACACCTGAAACCTAAAGGTCTTAAATATCTTTGTGCATAAGCAATTAAGCATTTTACACAATATCATGGAATATTTTCCACCTTCTAAGTGATTTGCATACATATGAATCTTTTTTTATTGTCTTTATGTCAAGATTGCACATGAGTAGCAATTGTAAGAGCCTATTTTGCACAACACAAACCATTCTCTATGACCAAAGCAGCAACCTCTATAATGAATGTTTTGTTAGTGCAAATATATCAGAGCCACCTCTTTCTTTGTGGAAGTAATGCGGTTGAAAATTACATTTTCTCTCTTTTTTTTCAATTTTTACTTACCTTGTGATGTCTATACATCTGAAATCTACTCAGCGTAAATCAATATGCACATTTTTTTGAAGGGCGCCCCCAATTTTTCAAAATTATTTGGAGATTTTTCCACGGTTGCATTGGGTACCTGCCAGTAAATCTATACCTGTAATGGTTAAGCTCGAAAATGTCTATGTGTCACAAACTTAGGAATTTTGTACTAGAAACTTATTATCGGTCCCCGATAATTAATTCAACGGCTGTGGAAACGGCTTCCAATGTGAAATACCGGGAAATATCGCATTACGTGTCCTATGCTCATCCTTGTTGTTTTAATAGTTCGGGCAAGTCAAGTTAGGAGGTTATTATTTCTCGGAGGTGGCACTATTTCACTCATGGACGGACATAACATAGCATTTCCAGCTCCTGCCGTTTAATCTAATCCTGAAGATCCCAATTCTAATTACAAAATCGCTTATTTTGTGATAAATACGCTTTTTTTTTAGCATTCTTGTTGTCGCAGGTCTAGTTTCCTAGACAATTACCACCGTAATTGTGCAAAATATCAATTTTTGAAATTGGGGGCTGCTCTTAAAACAAATGTGCCAATATTGCTTTAAGTCAAATGCAAGTGAGTGCATAGAAGCAGATATATCTGACAAAGACATGTTTTTTGTTCCCTCACCAACTTCCTGTGGTGAGATGCATAAATGCCCTATTTGTATTGATCAAATTGGCTTTCTTAAAAGGATTAGCAGCGATAATGCGAAGAGAATCAAAAAATATGTGGAATGCAATAATTTTAACTTAAAATCAGGGATAAGTGTGTACAATTCACTATACGCTTTAATGGAAAAAAACAACCAATAGTGAAAAACAATTTGAGGACCTTGTTCATACTGTCGCCCGCAAATAGACATACATCCACTGCGTCTCAAAATTGCACTAAACAGGCTGATGGTGGTTACACTAGTACAGGAATAAACCAAAGATCAATAATGTTTGCGTTTGAGGTCAAAACTGTATTGAACATGGGGCACAATATCACGCTAAAATCTGGAGTTAAACGGGAAAGGCCTTTTTTGACTACACGTCGGAATTTTGATACGCACGTTTTTTATAAAACATACAGAATCATATAAAAGTACTGCCTTGTCTTAAACAATATTTTAAGCCAACCACTTGCGGGGTATGTTCAAATACTCATTGCCACTAACAAAAATAGAAAACATATGAATTTTGATGATTTTTTCGATGTTTCGGATTAGCAAATTGCGCTGCTAACCCCTAATGTTGATGGTTGCTCTGTGGGCATTATCTTATTCTTATTCATTAAAGCCATAAGAAATGATGCTCAAATTATAAATAGAGCAGCTATTTTGTAAGTTGAATGTCTACATCATTGAATCAAAAAGCTATGGTGGCGGTAAATATATGGAATAATAAAATGTTAAAGACCAAAATCATCGATCTGTTCCGAAGACATCTTCATTGATTTGACATTGATAATGCACTTCCTGTACTCCTCTCCGGGGCGAATGGAACAGCTGAGTCAAATAATTGGAAGTTTGTTTAAGAGAAAATGTAGTTATCGAACTTTCACATACCCATAAATGCAATGTAAAGTGAGATGATGACATCAACAGTCAGAAATCCTTTAACCACAAGAGGAACATTGGCATACCAACGCTTGTCAAACCCACGTGTGCCCTTGTTGTAGGTTGCTTGGTGAGGCAGAATCAGTTCACATACATGCATTAGAGAAAGTGAATCAGTCACATTGTTGGGCACTTTTTGAAAAGCAAGTCTTGCCATTATTTTTTGTAAATCTGTACATATTAAGCTCCGTACCATTTAAAGGTGAATCTTTGCAATCAAATGACGTATGTTTCTAGTAATATTTGTAACGATTGGAATATAGCAAGGAAGATTCACAGAAAATTCAGTGTTGAATAACATGTTAGAAATAATGCCTGTTCTGCAGGGGAGTTTCCCATAACCTAACCCATCTGACACTCTTTCTGACACACTTTGAATTGGTGACGGTAACCTTAAGGATATATGTGCTTTATTGATTCCGTATGAAGGGTTTCCGAATTCACAAGTGGCAAGAAAATTGTCAGATGGGTCGTTACGGAACTCCCTCTGTAAAGGTCATTGCAGAGTGTCAT
>JAMKCH010033173.1:0-30248 GCA_023653785.1 Ophioderma brevispina
TGCCCACGTCGCTGGTTAAAAATTGTCTCAGTGTGCTACTCCCACATACCACCAAAATGATGAACGTGTCGCTTGGCTTCTGGTACTGTGCCGACTACTCAAACAATCCCCATTACGCCATTATTGAAAAAGCAGAAGCTTGACCAAGCCAAGTTAAAAAAAATACATGACATGTAGCCAATTTACCTTTTCTTTTCAAAGTTCCTTGAAATGTGTATTTTCTCAGATTAAATAGCACATACAAGAGCATAATTATCAGACGTATGTCTGTATCTTAAAATTGTTTCTACTTTTGAGGGTCCAAAAGTGTGTGGGGCAGAAACATAAAGTGTGCACATCTTGTGGGTAGTACTGCCTTTTGCATTGTGAGTGGAAATTGAACTTTTGTCCACGTTTTTGTTAAGGAGCAGACTTTGGGGCTATACATTGAGTATGTTATGTGTTGACCAGTCCTTTTCCAGGCCGAAGTTTTGTGTTGTGTTTTGGGGGAGGAAAAAGGAGATGAATTCTGAGGCAAGTAGTTTCAAAAAATTAAGTACATCTAGAGAACTTGCCAATGTGTAATATTCCATGTTTCCCTAAATGGGGGTATCACATTGAGGAAATGTATATGAGTGTGCTCGTAGAGAGGAGGTGATAAAATGTAAACAAATAGTGGAAATCTGGGGATGAATTTAAACAGAGAACGTTTTTAGATGTGTTACCGCAGAAGGGTATAAGTTGCTGTTGTTTGTATCGTACGACCAGCATGTTACCTTTTTTGCAAGATGGTTTCCACTTGCATTGTTGACTGAAGAATGTGGAAGAATCAAGGAATCAATTCCAATATCCCATAATACATTGTGTCAAATATTATCCTAAATAATGCTGGTAAATAGTGTTTACAACATCACGATCTCTACATGTAGTCTTAATACATGCATCTATTGTGCTATGGGATATGGTGAAATCGATTAAATGATCTAATCTCATAGCTATTATCACCTAATTTGTGGGCTCTTAATGGTATGTGCAACAGTCGAGTAATCAAATCTAATATCCCATAATACATTGTGTCAAATTATCCCGAGTAACGCTGGTCTGGTATAGCAGAATAACAGATGTGATGTCAGACCTCATCTAAATCCCATGTGCTGTGGGATATGTGTGAGATGTGTGCATCATAATCCTTTAATTGTCCTTGGTCACTTAAAGCACTCCAAGGAGCTTCCCTGCTATAGGTACTGTTTATTGTCCTAATTGACAATGCTTACTTTTTAAACTAATAGATACAAATTAATTAATTTTGCTTTTGTTGTGGAGACAGATTTAGTTATAATCCAAAAATGTTGTAAATGAGAAAAAATCAGCCCAACATGACATGCTGTCAATATAGTTGATTTTGAGGTATTTGGAAGACCGTGTTCGTGCAGATTGGAAATGGAGGGCTGTAAGGAATTCCAAAATAGAAAGAATATTTCGGAGAACGTAAGAATATGGGAGTAAGGGGTATGGGGGGGGCACTCAACTTTTTCAGGGTGGGGAGTATGTGTAGCCCAACTTTCGAATTGAATTAGGGGCTTGGTGACTGATTTTATCTTTTAAATTAGGGCCTTAGAAAATTGATTTAGAGGGAATTTGCAGGCTTTAGAATTCAAATTCGGCTCAAATTAAGCTTCTAAGACAAACAATCTCCCAAAAGGGGACCTCAAAGGTGATGTGATCATCAAGGTCCCCTATTGTGTAAGAGAGAACGTTAATGTGACCGTACAGTTATGTATATACACAATTTTTTTGCTGAAAATGATAGATTAGGGTGTGTAGAATAAGAATCTGCCGGATGCCACCTGGGCATCCAAAAACCAAAAACGTGAACATCTTCAAGAAATACTTGATACAAATTTGTAAGTATTACAGCCTTCAAATCGAAATCAATGTGTCAATGACATTAGAAATGTACCTTTGATCCTAACCAATGTACAACATACATTTCAATTTGTTTTAAATGCACCAAAATCGAAATAAAACTAATATGGTGCAAAGTTGTCAAAATACCATAGGAATTACATTTTTTCACATATATTGCACTCAATTTATAATTTGACCCATTTTTATTTATCGGGATTACCTGGTATCACTTGGGTATGATCATAAGTACATTTCTAATTGTTTCATTGACACAATAATTTATAATTGAAGGTAATATTTAGATATTTGTGTCAAGTATTTTTTAAAGATATTCACGTTTTTGGCTGCCATATTGATTGGCGTCATGTTACAACTTTAAAAGTATCAGAAATACATTTATTGTGTCTAACAACATAATCTAAGTACTTCATGTTTATTTTTTTTATCGCAGGTATTTGCTGTTATAGGGCATATTTTAAAATTATTAGATTTGGCTTCCATTTTGAATTTGAAGTATGACTCAATGTTACAAGTGCCATGCACTTGTTCATTGGGTCCTATAGTATATTTATTAACTCCATAGTTTGGTAATATAGGGTGGAATAGATAATTATCATTTATGGCGACGTCATCTTGGATTTATCAAAACGCCCAAGGGTGCCAAGGTGGCACCCTGCAGATTCTAATTCTACACACCCTTATCTATCACGTTCAGCAAAAAAATTGTATATATACTCAATTTTACGGTCAGGCCATAACTTGGACCATATCTCTCCGACTATGTTGTGGGATATAGAGATCGAGATAATCATTGTTTTTTTAATTTGCATTTTTTAACACAAGAACATGTGTTTCCCACGCTATGCCTACTGTTTATTGTCCCTAATTGACAATGTTTATTCTTTGCTACTAATGCAATAAAATTTAAAAGTTTTGCTTTTGTTGCAGACAGAGTTAGTTTATAATAAAAAAAAATGTTTGTAAATCTGAAAAAATCGGCCCAATTTGATATACCTTTAACACCTGATATATGTTCAATAAGTTCATTGTTAGGTATTGGAAGCTTTGTACACGTAGATTGGAAATGGACTGTAAAGAAATTACAAAATAGAAAGAATATTATAAGAGAAAGTGAGAATTGGGGGGGAGGGGTTGGGGGGGGGGGGGGGGGAAAAAAAAAAAAAACGGGGCGGGGGGGAGGGGGGGGGGCGGGGGGGGGGGGGGGGTGGTGTGGGGGGGAGGGGGTTGGGGGGGGGGGGGGGGGTGGGGGGGGGGGGGGGGGTGGGGGGGGAGGGGATGGGGGAGGGGGGGGGTGGGTGGCGGGGGGGGGGTGGGGTGGAGGGGGGCGGGGGGGGATGGGTGGGGCGGGTGGGGTGTTGTGGAGTGGGGGGGTGGGGGGGGGGGTGGGGTGGGGGGGGGGGGGGGGGGGGGGGTGGGGGGTGGGGGGGGGGGTGAGGGGGTGGGGGGGGGGCGGAAGGGTGGGGGTGGTGGGGGGGGGCGGGGGGGGGTAAAAAATATGGGGGGGGGGGGGGTCGGTGGGGGGGGTGGTGGGGGGGGGGGGGGTGGGGGGGTGGTGGTGGGGGGGGGGGGGGGGGGGGTGGGGGGGTGGGTGGTTGTGGGTGGGGGTGGGGGGGGAAAAAAAACACAACAAAAAAAACAACACCAAGTGAGGGGGTTGAGGGGGGAGGGGTTGCATGGTAGGGTATGTGATGACCCGAGACTTTCAAAAACTAAGGGTTTGGGAACTGATTTGTTCTTTTACTTAGGGCCTTAGAAAATGGATGTAGAGGGGAATTGCAGACTTCGACTTTAGAACTCAAATTCGGCTCAATTTAAGCTCAGAATTATGAACTTTAAATTGATGCTTCACTGAAGTATTAGTAACTCCAGGCTGGAGTGGCGTGAAAAATGGGGTTGTTGGAAAGGAGGAGAACCCGGGTAGTGGAAAGGGAACCATGGGTAGCATTGAAGGCAGTGGACCTGGGGTAATTGTGAAAACGGAAATATGGGTTAGTTGAGAAAGGATCATAGGGTGTCGGAAGAGGCCAGGGTTGTTGGGGAATGGCCATATGTAGGTGAAAAGGGAACTTTCGGTATTTGGTTATAACGTGTGGAAATCACGGGCCCGGGTTATTGGGATGATTTGGGAAAGCATGCTCTATGGCAGAGGTGGAATGGAAGGGTTCTGGACAGTTGGAAGGGAATGGGTTATTAGTTGGAAAGGACACTGGTGGAAGTTAGGAACTTGACTCGGGGAGGTTTAAGAATGCTTCACTAGAAGTAATTAGTAGAAACCATTGAGGAATGTGATGGAATCTGGCTCTGAAAAACAGTCTGTCACCAATGCCGCATTTGAAAAAGATTGCCGAGCCGAAATTGATCTGGAGGAAGATTGTCAGATTCTGTGGTTACAGTCGTAGATGTCGAATGGATCCAGATTTTGCATACGAGGGCCAAACGAAACCTTAACGAATATGTTTTGTGGGACTTACAAACATTAAATAAGCTTTGAGGGGTGCTGAAAACGCGATGCCTGATCTACTAGAAGGCATGGTTCAAATGCTTCATAGCGAAACGAGCGTGATTGAAAATTCGAAAACTTTCTCTAAAAGACGCCCTTCAGAAGAAATGTTTGGCTACGCTGCGCGCGAAAGCTTACAGAGAGTAGAATTTATGACTTTGTGCGAGAGCGATTCCGACAGTGCAATTGAACTTGAATTGATTTCAGAAAAAGGCTACTCCTATCAGGCGGTGAAAGGTTTCATTAATTCGGCAATTCGGTAACAGCGACCACTTTTGACAGGAAACACAATTTTTGTTTATGCGCATGCCGCATTATCAATTAAGTTGCTAAAGAGAGCCCGTCGCTCTTCAATCAGCTATTAAAAACTCCACCCGAGTACGATCTTCACACACTTTTACCGCAAGTCTCTTGCGGTTGTAACCGCCTACTTTCATGCTGGCTCGTGCATTGATTGTATGTAAACAATAACTTACAGCATCATTCAAGTTTCCAATTTTATCTTGACTTTCGATTTGAGGCATTCACACATTGTGGAGACTGGGAATTGGGATATTTTAATATCATGTCATATGATGTAGATAAGTTTGTCAGCATATTTATAATATTTTCGAAGATTAGGCATGTAAACAAATAATGGTATCTGGTGATCATTCAACCTACTAGTATTGGCGAGATTGGAGATAGTATGTGTGATTGTGTTGTAGTTTTGTTGAATGCAGAGTCCACTGGGGTTCAATTGAGTCCGAGTCCAGCAGGTTGAGTCTGCAGCGAATTCGTGTCCATGGCATGGGGCCCTGAGGTTCGAGTCCATGGGACCCGAGTCCACCGAGCATGAGTCAAGTCTGAGTGACTCGAACTCGCCAATTGAGTCCGGACGAGCCTGCTGTTCTAATCTCCAAATCGTAGTGCGGCCACGCCCGCGTCACGCGTCAAATCTGCAACCGATTGCTTCACCCTGCTGTTCTAATCTCCAATCGTAGTGCGTCACGCACCGCGTCACGCGTCAAATCTGCAACCGATTGGCGTCAAAATTGTGTCACATAACAGGCTTAGAGACAGCGAATGTTCAGACTACCAGATGTCCCTTTTCACAAAGGAAATGTAATACCCAAAACAATAACCAGTGGGGGCTATCTACACAGTGCATCCAATCCCGCATCAATGTATGTGGTACTTCCAAGATCGCAGAAATTTCTGTGAACGTACGTTGCCTGTCTGCACGAATGCACAGTTTTCATGCCATTAAAGCATGATTGTTGCGACAACAAATTTATCTATCGCTAAGTGCGTGCAGTCAGTGCCGGAATGGGATCGCGCGTTATTAGGCGGGACACTGTGTTGATGCAATGCAAACCCAATGACGTAAAATAAATCTAGACTGCTAGCGGCCGTTGTTATTTTGCAAAATTGTTGTTGGGTCTAAGATTACCCAAGGTGCCTTCGAATTCCATCCAAGCAGCAGCTCTCACATTTTCGTAAAAAACCAAATCAAGGCTAACAGTAACACAAGGCGTACTTTAATACTGTTGTAAGATACGACCTCTTTCGGTTCCTAAGGCCATCAAAACCACACTATTTTCATGAGGAGGGGACGGAGTACTGTACCTTTGACTTCGAACCTGCATAACCATAGCAAAACTACATACCGAAAATTGAATGGTCCTGTTTGGCGCAGCATTTACGCCTACGGCTCTATTTGGACCAATTGCAAATGTTTTATATCACATTGTTGTTGACAGATTTGCATCACAGTGGTAGGGGTTAAGATATCAACGATCGCTAGATTAAGGTAAGATTTTATGTTCTGAAAGCCAGCAGAATGTCAAATTTTCAAATCTATCTGATGGCTGTAATTCGGAAACCTGGTACTCTTAACACCGTGCACAGTGATCGTCTGGTGTCTTCTTCAGTCCAAGCAGTGAAGCATCACGCATTCAACGGTACATCACATTCACAACACAGATATGACATTGTCTGGCGA
The DNA here is from genome assembly GCA_023653785.1 of Ophioderma brevispina. Classification (NCBI taxonomy): domain Eukaryota; kingdom Metazoa; phylum Echinodermata; class Ophiuroidea; order Amphilepidida; family Ophiodermatidae; genus Ophioderma; species Ophioderma brevispina. The sequence goes on from JAMKCH010033173.1 coordinate 6,393, forward strand.
GCGAATTTCCAATTGTGGGGGAGATTATCAATAATTTTATTGTTTCCAATTTTGTCATAGTTTCTTTTCAAATGGAATCAAGGTTTGGGTCTGCTCATCGGAATCGTGAAACGGAAAGCAATGCCAAATGCATTCGCTTTGTCATTTGTCATTTTTGTATTGTTAGGCGAAATTCCTTCAAAACAGTGTAACACTAACATTAACAGAATAAGGCATGTAAGGCCTAGGTCATTCTGTCCACGCCCTAACTTAGGGCCTACCTATTAAAGGCCAGCAGTTTTAGAATGTTAAATCCTTAAATCTCACTTGTTAGTACGATTACTGAATAAAACACCTAACTGCCTGGCCTACGCCTAGGCTAAGCCTAGCCTAGGGCCTAGCTAGGCACGGCGCTAGGCAGGTCCTAGGCTATGCTAAACTCAATTTGGTTACACGTACATTGGTTAAAAAACTAACTTTGAAAACAAGTTCCTTCTGACTATAGGCCTGTGGTTTACGAAGTTTTGTATCTTGAATGACCCAGGCTTATTATTGCCACAACGCAGTAATTAAGTCAGCCCTCATGATATGAAAATTGTAAAGTTGTGGACGGTTTCGGTTTACTCAATAGTGTAAATTCTTGCAATGAATACTCCTGTGTTAACCAATAATATATTAGTAAGCCTCAGGCCTATTAGCAAACTGGCTAGGATAGGCCTGGACAAAGCGCACCGTCCACCGAGACTAGCTGCTTGCTATGCTAACACTTTGTCGACTTGTCGATTGGATAAAAGTCTGAAAACTGACGTGGGAGTAGAGATACTATCGGAATAGCGGGGAACGGGGTTGTTTTTTTTGTGTCGTAGCGTAATAGAACTGCGTAAAGTCGCCGTGGACTAGCGTGTCACAATATCGCAGTACAATAAGCGGGATACGCGCTGCATATATGCATTTGATTTCACCTCACATTTATTTGTTTGTGGGCGTTTCCCTCCAAACGCGTACTAAAACCATACGCGTGCAAGTTAAAACGTACGCATGGTTCTTTCATACGTACGCGGAAAAAATACTCATAAGACCAAACCACACGGTACTAATGAACAGAACCAGCTAAGGTTTATTTCAACGGCGCGCACGTATGACAAAACCACAGTGTATTTCTCCAACCATGGCGGTCCGTTTATCAAAAACCATGCGTATACGTAAAAAATGTCATAGAAGTATATAGAAAAATGGTCCATACGTACTGCGTTCTGTCAAGACCATGCGTCCGTTATACGGACCCCCGCGTACGTTTTGAAAAACCATGCGTACGTTTTGACTTGCACGCGTAGGTTTTGGTACGCGTTTTTGCGGGAACGGCCAACCCATACACATTTTGCCATCTGTTCACATGCGTACCGCCCCCAGAATGCAGAAAGGAGGTGTGTCAATGCATGGTCGGCCACTCTCTCGACAGCGGCGGCTAGCTTTCATCCCTTCATGCCGATTTTCTGTTGAAAGGGGACCAAAAAGCAGGTAAAATTACTTTTCTTGAATAAATTGGACTTCATAGATAGATGATTTGGATCCGAAAATACAAAAAACCAAAAAGCATAAGGGGAGCTATTTAAAACCTAGATGCTAAGATGAAACTGATTCTAAAAGTAATGAACCCTATATTTGTCGAGTGACCCCAAGAATTAGGATCGCCGCAAATGCAATTGCAATACTGAAATATGGCGATCCCTTTAGTTGGGTCCACGATCATATTAGGGAAGAAAAAAATCTTTTCATTCAGATTTAAGAATTTGAGTAAATAAACTCACAATAGATGATCTTGGATCCAAACACACTTATGTGGGCTATTTAACCTTGATACTTAGATTAAACTTGTGCTCAAACTATAAAATAGTATAACCCTATATATGAATACGTGGAACCCCACTAACAGATCTCCTGATACTCTCTTTATCCCTACAAAATATCCAGAAAATCCCGTTTTCGAAATCGGGATGTTACTAAGATGCTAGTATATCAGAATCAGAACATAATTTATGACATTCACTAAACCAATATTACAGTCATTTCAAACACAGACTTACATCACTAGGATTAAGAAGTTTTACCTATTTTACCGGTACAAGAGAAGTTGTTAATCACAGTTACGTGGCAATAAAACATGAATTAATAAAGTGAAACCTGATAAGAACATCATGTCAAGTAGCACCCATAATATGTAAAAAGAATATCCTCATAGAAGACTATCAAACGTAAATCTCACTTAAACTTCTTTAAAATAACGGTCGCTTTGAGAGTTATCTCGTACAAGTCTTCATAACAAATGTAATTCATCTTCAATATCCAGTAAAATGCACACCCTTCCAAATTCGCTCTGCATGGGAAGTTTCGGTGTAAAAATGACGACCTTCTCTCACCCATAATGGTGTGAGCACTAATTCTTAATTTGGTAAAATTATATAAAGTATAAAGTTATGACTGCTCATTGTGTAACTGGTGTAACCATCATTCATCTCCTCTCTCCTGCGTGAGATGGTTTCGTGACCTGCATCTTACGTATAAAGAGTTCATTGTGGGAAGAACTGTGATTCTGCCGATGCATATTTTGGGGATTGTGGGGGTATTCTAAGACCCACACTTTGCTTGCGCTAACCTGGCTGGTGCCGGTGTCTTTTACAACTCATCGGCGGAATAACACGGATAGAACGGAACCACCACAAGGTGGCATCTTGCGCCAGCAGCTTGTAGCAAACCGTGTAGAAGCGTGTTCCTATCCGCACTCCCTATATTTCGATCTCCAGTTTGAGGGTGGACGTCACTGTGCGCGTTAGGTTTTGCACCCTAGAACCGCACGCGCTGACCTTTCCATTGCAAAACGCACGTATGAATAAAGGCAGCACACTCGAAATGCTAAAGCGAATGCCGAGTCACGTCATTACGTATACTCACCCTCAGACTTCGAGACCGAACAGAGTAATACGCGTGGGCTGTGCAGTACACGATAAACTCCTATCAGGTATGTATGTAATACCACACCATGCAATCCACTGGCCACATGATCCGCTCGGGTGTGTAGATACCCCAGTAACTGAGTAATGATTTGTGAGCATAATAGGACATTTTTTGACAGAAACACATGTATCATTGGTATATGGTTTCTACTTTGAATTAAGTAATAGCCTTGTTACAATCAACGACATAAACAATACGTGAGCATCACAATCACAGTGCATGCCAAGCCTAGCCCAGCTTGCTTCACTCAAAATCGCAACTAACCGCTCGGGCTCGGCAATGGTTGACGAGCTAAATATACTAGGCAATCTCTGTAAAAAAAATCCCTACGCTACTTCACACTCTCCCTCCATGCAAACAACTACTTGGGGTCTGCTCGACGGAGAGATGAAGGCAACGGCAAATTTGAACCTAAAATCCCTAAAATAATTCAAATTTTCAAGTGCTTTTTCTCAAATTCTCATACAACATTTTTGTTGGATGACAAGTTGCTCAAAATAGCGTTTTTCCTAGCTATATGCCAAACGGTGTAAGGTCTGTTTGGTAGATTAAAATGTAATTTGATAATGGCAAGTGGAGATCGATTTTAGCGGATCTGTCGCCATTGGTCTAACTTTTGCGCACCTCTAAATCCCAACTCCAGTAACGAAACATTAATGACCTTCTCCGCCTGACTCTATGGACAGGATACAGGATTTTAGCGCTTTCAATTTCTGCACATAATGTATATTAACCGGACACGCATTTACCACTACATGTTGGTCTTCGTACTCGCATAGAGCAACACTCTCATTTGTCTGCGTCAACGCAAATACCGCAGCCAAAAAGCTAGCAGACAATTGTAAACACATCTCGAGTACAAAGGTTTGAGTGATAATTGTTGACAGCAGGACTGTAATGCAGGATTTATTTTTTTTTGGGGTGGGGGGTGCGGACCCTCGAAAAAGTGTACCTAACAATCACGACCATACACAATACGTGATCATAAAAATCATCAGGCCTGCCAAGCCTAGCCCAGCCGTGCTTCAAATACAAAATCGCAAAGTTTGTACAGAGGGGTCAATTTTTTAAATGGATCCATCGTGTTAAAAGTATAACACGTTGTTTTGTTTAAAACCATAGGAATTCAGAAGGGAATAGTTTGTGGCTGTCCCCGACTACGTAAAGTTTATCCTTTTAACTCCAACCAATAATTTGCAAAAAGCCATTTTTTTTATCCAAATCGGATCACTTTAAAATTTTGACCCCTTACAACTGAAATTGCCCCTTGTTAAATTAAATTTTTGCTACTTTTTAAAAAAAAAAAAAAAAAAAAAAAATATTTTTCATGAAATTTGAACAGGGTTTTTATCACTGGTGCCAAATAGTAGCTGCCCATCAGGTGAAAAGGAGCCTTAGATTTCTAACAACCTGGGCCGGAAGATCACATTTGCAATCATGCTAAATCAGATCATGGGTTGTGTAGTTCATGAAAATACGTGATGACAAAATAAAATTGAGGCAATTTGCATACATCCAACATATTTCCAAAATGGCCGCGTCCATTTTAAAGATAATAGCACACTATGTAACTTAGTGTTTGGAAGTAAATGTTGTCTGGGTCAGAGGGTTCAATGATACATTGCCACTGTCGTGTCATGGAAATTTAATAATACCGGCTATTTTTTGTCAAGATGGCCGACATCTTGTCAAGACAACCGTATGATGTCTTATTATATAACATAAGAAGATGATTTCGGTGTCACAATGTGTGTTTGTGGGTCAGGCGTTTCAATAAAATAACTATTCCAAATTGTTGATACTATAAAAAGTGATTTTCAGTCAGTCCCTAGGTCCAGTGACACAATTGATTAACTGTAGAAATTGTTTGTACGAGGTCAGAAGGCATGGATTTGCACAAACACAAAAGACATGCGTCCTTGCTGTTTGTTTGATTCCCCACACAAGTCTTTATGCAAATCAGTGATGTTTTTGCCATGTTAAAGTATAGGGGAATTCATGATATCTATGAACTAACCGTGGTCTTCGCTTTCTTCCCCCAAACATTACACACGCTTACTTGGACCAAGACTTTTTACAGATAAGATGTCCTTTCTGATTGGTCCAACTTTACAATTAATGATGGGGCTCCTGAATTTGTCAATACCACGCATTATTGTAAAAACACATTTTTCACTTTTCATCCTTGTTTTTCAAACCCCAAAAATATCATTCAAAGTATACCATCTGAGGTCGAGCAGCGTTTAGAGACATTTCTGCAATATTTTTGTAAAATAAACCGTATTACGAGCCCCAAAAACAAGTTTTCAAAAACGTTTCTACCACCTGGAGAGGTCAGCGCTGCACCATTGTTTTCATGTGAAAAAGAAAATAAAGCATGCCAGCGTGACCTAAAACTCACTGATGTTTATTTGCCTTTGGTCACTTTTTTCAAGATAAAAGCACAAATATTTTAAGTATAAGTACCCAGAGAGTGTTAATATACGCAATGTCAGGCTCAAATGTGAACAAAGTGATAAAATATATTATCCTAGATGCTGATAATAATACCACACAGAAAACCCTCAGTAACTCCTCCTTAGAACCTCCTACTCACTTGCGTTTTAGGCCGCTATTAACGAAAACCCCAAAACATTGACTACCCATAGACGTGCACGTGACCATGACCCATTACTTGTTCGAATTCGGGCCATTTGTACTCTTGACATAGCTAAATAAACAAATAATAATCGCGTATTAAATAAGACAGCCTAAGATCAAAATTCCCATGCAATTCCAGATATCATGTTTTTGGGAGAATACATATAGAGTAGTCAAGGTGCTACATTTTGGGGCGTCACATGGTATCATGCAATAACAATGACTTCACGAGTCACGACAGTTTTGAGAATATTGCTGTTACAATCCTAAATCCTTTACCTAAAAACATCCACTTTGCAACCAAAATCGTCATCCGAGGTGCTGTAATCGCATGAGGTATAAACGATTGTCTTTTATATGTTGACCAACTTGGAAAATAGTGACGTAATGAAAACTGCATACTTTTATATTCATCGACAGTTTGTAAAGATTTTATTGAATCCTTGACCCAGAAAATCTTTAATTTGACACCACAATCATCTTCATAGGCTATATATTAAGAAAGTAAGGTCAGTGTCAAAAATGTCAGCCGCTTGGAAATAGCGGCACCTGCCAACAATTTTATAGTTTGGGATTAATTGTTTGAACTCCTTGACCCAGAAAAAACTTTTTTCACCAAAAATGGTCTTCTTATGTGTTTTTTGCTTTAAAAATAGCTTCCATTTTGGAAAATGGCGTCGTAGGCAAATTGCCACCACTTTCCCCAACCCCCGAGTTTTCCCGGAAGTAGTATCAATTTGATATCATTTTTTCTCATGTCTTCGTGAAATTTCAGCTTCCAAATCTATTCTGCTCTCAGATATTGTTAAAAAAAAAAAAAAAAATACTAGGTGTTGGGCTTGACGTTTCGATCCTAGCAGGATTCTCTTCATCAAAGACAATACTGTTACAACAACAATAAGACACCATATATATATACAAGGAACAAAAGACAGGGAGGGGTGATGGATAAAGGACTGAGAGGAAAGCTTAAAATGAGAACACTTGGAAAATTAATGAACAAAGATATGTGACGATAACCAAGAAATCAGTGGGCATGGAGAATGGGAGGAACGGATGAGTGATGGCAAAGGGACTAGGAGATCCCCTGCCTGAAAATAAACATAAAGTTAATGAAACGGGATGGTGATAATGACCAGAAATCACGGGGCATGGACAGGGAAAGCTTGACAGAGAACAATGGGATGAAGAGTAGCTAAGGAGGGAAACATAATGACAAAGGATGGTGCAAAGAAGACTGTGAATGAAAACCTGGAAATAGAAAAAAGTGGGAAAAATGAATGGGAATTCATATAACTAACAGCATAATATAACATATCACAGAACAAAGCTCATGGTGATAATATAACAATATGAAAAAATAATAAAATGTAGTGAACAATAAAATCAAAGCCTAAATACAAAAAACAAAATAATGTAATTGTAAGCATGGTAAAACAGAACAGAAAAACCTGAAAAAGAGAATCTGAAAAAAAAGGTGGTTAAATTGCGTGAAATAAGGCTATTCGTTTCCCTTCCTGGATGTTGAAACCATGGGGCTGGATGGTGAGTAGACGCGTTCCATCCACACCTTTTCAATTCTCTGCTGAGACGGACGGTGTCGGGCGGTTGCCAAAGATCGATACCCTGTAAGATCATATCCGAATAGTATGTTAGGTAATTTGAAGTGCGGACCCACCGGTGTTTCCATCTTGCTGGTGTTGACTGTGGACCTATGGCCATAGAAGCGTCTTTTTCAGAGTAGTCTTGGTTTCCCCAACATACGGACTCCACACACCCTGTCAAGACTAAGATAAATAACATTAGAATTAATACACGTGATGTTGCCTCTGGTCTTGTAGTTGGTACCGGTGGCATGACTGGTGAACGAGTCTGCCTCCTGTGTGTGGTCCTTACAGACGATGCATCTCTAACCTGTGCACTTACTTGAAAGTACCTTGCTGTATCAGTTAGTTGGGGGACTGAAGCCTTCACAATCATGTCACTTAAGATTGCGGGGACCGAGTCTGAAGCCAAGAGGGAGTCAGAACACACGGCGACGGCGATCTGACGTGTGAAGATATGATGGGTAGTGTTAGCAATATGACGCAGGGGAGGAAGACTGGGATATGAAATGTAACCACAAGAGGGAGTTTGGGTATATGATCCTGGTTTCCTGGTTTCTGGGTTTCCCTGCAAAAGTTGTAGTCCTGGGTAGTGACTAGGCTCTCTGGATGGCTTGTTTGAACCTCTGCTGGACATGTGTCCTCGTGCCACTAGTGGTCTCAAATTCCGGAATGTATAAAATCTAGACTCATTAGAACATATGCGCCGAAGGCGAAACCTGGCTGAAGCAATGCCAGTCTTACAGTGCGAGGGTGGCTAACTAGAGAATGAGATTCTGATGAGTGTCTGTAGGATTGGTATATAGATCCGTGTAGAGGGTGCCTTCTGCTTTCTTGTGGTGACAACTCAAGGAAATGTACCTGTTGGTGAGATATTCAGAAGTGAAATTTTATGGTTCTGTGAAGGAATTAATGTGGTTAGTAAATGTGATGAGGCTCTCCACATCGCTGGTTCAGATGAAAAATACATCATCGATGTATCTCCGTGCACCAAACCCAAGACGACACGGTGGTGCAGCAAGCATCTGCTCTTCAAGATTGGACATGAAAAGGCAAGCAGCGCGACCTCTTGTTTCACAGGCTCCCTCCTACATTCATGACCCCCGACCTTTCCTCAGGAAACTTGAAGCTATCAAGGCCAGGTTCCCATCACCGCCATCATTGGGACCTTTGATGTCACCTCCCTCTACACCAACACCCCACTAGAAGGCCTCGCATCCAGCTGTGTCGCTTTGGCGAATTGGCCACACCACGCCCCCATTGATGATCTTGCCACTTTGATGAAGCATGTACTAACTAAGAATAATTTCGTCTATCATAAGTCTATCATTACAGTCTAACTGGTTTTATAAATTTAATTGTATTAGAGAGACATAAGGACATTTCCAGAAAAGAAGCAGACTCCCAATTTTTGTTGAACCTGTATTTTTTTAAATATATGTAACGCTTATCAATGTATTAACGTCACATACGAAGATAAGTTGAATAGCTGGTCTTTTTATGTAATAAAACGATTTAGTATTTTTCTGTGTATATAAATGTTTTGACCAAGACATACAGGCAGACAAGACACATGATCATGCTGACATAAGGTATCGTTATTCGATAATTGAGAACAGGGTCCGCAAGGTGTATTTCTCTGCAAAAATGGGCCCGTATAAAGGGGTGTATTTTAACTGAAAAATAAACATAATTTCACCAAAAACGGCCTTTATGGGGTATATCTTCAATGAAAATTTGGTCCCATTAGGGGTCACTTTCAGAACCCCAGTAGTAAACAAGCAGGGGTACCAAACAACCCCCTCCTCATCTATAGTACATGTCTCTACCTCTGTGCATTGATGTCATTACATTTACACGCGTGTATGGAAGCACCAAGTGTATCACTTCTTGTTATCCCAGATAAGGAAGCCTTATCTCCAATAACACTCAGAACTGGAGATAGCGCTTCGTTTACTGGAAGATAAAAGAGATGGGCATAATTCTCTTCTACCCTTATCGCATCGGATGGATTGTTTTAGCGCCCTCAGTTTTCACATTCCGTACCCACCCCTCGCACTACAACTTTGTTTTTAGCCCTCAATTGTGTTGTGCGCGTCTGGTTGGTAGAATATAAGCTGGGTGGTGGTGTGTGTGCGTCGTTTTAACAAGTTACGTACGAATGAATATGAAGGAATTGTTATTGTTTTGAAGGGACAAAATATGTTTAATGTTTATGCTGATTTTATTGAAAGGACGTTCCATGTTCACAGTGGTTTGTTAGGTAATATGTTAATCGTTTTGTGATATTTCAGGTTTTGTTTAAATAAAGCTCCAATATAGGGACTATGTTAATCGTTGGTCCGTGTCAGGAAGGTGTTGCGGGTGTGGGGTGTTGTAGTAAAAAGAAACGTAATTTTACGGATCCCGTAATTGTGCGAAACTACGGTAAAACTGTTGTGATTTTATGGCAAAGCCAGTGAATCTCATATACTTATGGGCTTCACGGCATTTTACCTGAAATTGCTGCGGAAATTGCCGTAATTGACCAAAAAACCGAACTTCCAACAACAATGTTTGGGCGCTCTATGACCAAAAATACGGTAAAAAAACAGGCATTTGCTCTTCTAGTCTTTAATCTAAGAATTCGTGAGCTTTTTGCCCGTCACTTTACAGTAATTGTCTTCTCGCAGATACGAGTTATTTGAAACATTACGGGACGAAAAAAATACATTTTTGCAGTGTGCGTTTGCACCATGCATGCATAATTTGAATAGAGTAAACGGGGTAGCTATAAGGGTAGGGTAGATTATTCGGTTGAAGCCCCGCCATTGATTTACCACAATCAGTCATTTTTTTTAAAATTCAAATGTCATGTTGTTTCTAATGGCTATAGTGTTAAGTAATAACACTGTATTATGTTGTTGTGAAAAACGACCACTATAAACATTCCAAACCGGATCTTGCAGAGATTATGTTTACATTCTTAAAGAATCGTTGATAGTGCTTTAATTGTAAAGCCCAAATAGTCAAGAATCGGACCCAAAATAAAGTTCAACAAAGAAAACAGCATATTTTTATATCGAATTTACAATGTTTTTTTCTATATTTAACACACAAATTGGCAAAAATTATAAAGTTGTTAAGAAAAGACACGGCACAGAAATGTGCTGTTTTGAAGATACATGGAGGGAAGAAAAAACATATTCAGAACCATCCCCTACAGAATCATATTTAATGTGTTCGTAATAGGCCTATACGGCCCAAACTAAATGAAGGAAAAGTAATGAATATCAATGAAATACGTTCGAATTGCTTTCTAATACGCCGGGATTGATATTGATATTGAAAGGCGAATTAGACGAGCAATTGAAACGAACGAAAATTTAATGACGCCAAAGTTGAAATACCGATGACACAAATGTGAATATCAGAATAATGAAATTGGTTTTGCCCTTTCAGCGATTCAGATTTTACCGGACGAATTCCAGTGTGTTGTTTTATTAAAATCAAGTACACAAGTGCGCAATTAACTGGGAACCCCTATACAATGATACCGGTAAATAGGTAACCTATAAGAAATGGGTTGCCGGTGCTTTATTTATTGGCATAAAAATGAAGGAAACATATTATACGTATTCGATTTGTATAAATAACCGTTATGGTGTGACGTCTAGAAAATTAGGAAACAAAGACATAATATGAAGAATATAGTTTGGTTTTTCACTATTAGGAAAGATATACATCTTGATTTCGTGTATTGTAAAGACCATGTTGAGCAATGGCAATTTACTTCTACTCTCATTGTTCAACATGTTTAAAACTAAACATATTTAGTCATTGTTTGAGCAATAAAACTAGTCTTTAGATAGGGCCGTGTTTATCTGTGAACATTATAATTTTTCAAATAAGGAAAAGTATCAAATAGGTTTAGTCAGGTTTTGAAGTATAAAACATGTGCAAATAGCAACGAAATCAGCCTATATCCTGTGATTTGAGTTCAAATTAGAATTTCATGATTATACTAGTAACTCAATTTCATTCAGGTACAGAATTCGTTTGTATTGTAAAAACGCAGAATTTGACACGAAATGTGATATGCGACAAGTCAATTCGAAATTCAAAATCCTCATAATTGGGTTTTTTTGATTTTACCTATTACGCTGAATTTGGAATTTGTGTTTTTTTTTTTTTTTTTTTTTTTTTTTTTAAGTTGTTTCTTTTTAAACAATTATTAATAGGACAAAAATATTAATGCACTCTATAGGGTAACATAACATAACATAACATTAACATAAAACAAAATTGATTTTAATTATAATTATATCTAGTATATTGAATTTTATGTATACGACAATCTTCTAGTCATGTATATGGTTTAATAACAGGCCCTCACACAAAATGAATGCGATTTAGGTGTAGAGGCACTCATAACGGGAACAGGTTTATGGAACTTCCGGAAGAAACGTATTCTTCACGGGAAAATGTAGAAACTGAAAAAAGGTGTTTCCAGTTTCTTCAAGAACAAACTGAGGAGGAAATAAGCAGGGTATATGACAATAAATTACACTACAACACCATCTCTGTTATGAAGCAATCATCAATCTTACAGAAAAATGGATGCAAAATCTGTTTTTTTTTAAATAATTTAGAAGTGTATCCCCTGCAGGTATTCTAGTATTTGTTAACATTTTTGTTTTGTCTTGCAATAAAATATAGAATGATACTGGTCACTTATTTTCCAAATCTTTCTAAAAATGGCACGCGCAAAGTTTGATAATATCCGATTAAAATGCAGGTTGCAAACATTAAAAAAATAAAAAAAGTAAAAAATTGTTAATTTTAAAATACAAATCATAAAAGTATACGACATTAAATTGTGGTTTAACTGTTGTGTATATAATACAGGGCTGTAAGTAGTATTCTTCAATGGAAGAACCTGGTTTATTTTCAGGGAGGCTATAAAATTTACTTTAGAGAAATTGACGTTTAAGCCTTTACAAAGATTATTGCAAACATCCTGAATATTTACTATCTCGTGTAAAAAAAAAAGGCACTCAGAAAATACAAGTATTAGTATTTAGTTCTTAGTTATTAGTGTGGGCTACCGTGGTCATTGCGAGCTTTAATATGCAATCGCAGGAGTGGGTGGGCTCCAGAAATGGCCGATTTTAAATTACAGTATATTTCAATCATTATATAATATAAAACCAAGAATGTAAGCATTGCAGTAAAACAGAAGATTTTACCAACAGAAACTTCTGTTTTCCAAGGAAAAAAAAAACACGGGTTTTCCCACTCTGGGAAGAATGGAAGAAATGGCGAAACCTGTAACGGAGAAAGATGGATTTAGTTGTGTTAAAGGAACATTAGTAGACTCTTGTGGCCCTATTATGGGGACTTAGATCTAGGCACCTCAAAATGAAGTTGTAATTTAGTATTAAATCCACTATAAAAATATCAATCAAAAAATAAAAAAAGTAAAAAAAAACTCTATGATTAATTTTAATTTTAAAACAAAATGTTAACTTTTTGATTAGCTTATGGTTCAAAACACAGCAACATAAAATACAGGTCGGACGAATTTTGTATTTACTCCAATACGATATTTTTTTTTTTTTTAAATAAACTTTTCTCAGCTTAAGCCTTCCAGATGGGGATATTATTGATGGAAACTGTACATTTGTTGCGAACTTACAATCAGTGCCTTTATTTTTTGGGACACTGATGAGGAAATGGTACTCTGTGTCGCTAAAAATGTGGATCTTATTTAGATCGAGAAAGAAACAAGTTATTTTCATATGGAAGATATGTCCGTGGGGAGACCCATCAAGATATTGCAAATTTTAAAACTACTATTAGTATCAAATGATCTGCATACTATTATGAGGGAACCGTCATGTAACTCGTTATAACCCTTTTGAACACAATTAAAACAGCGGGTCATCTTTGGATACGTTGTTTTTAGTGGGTTATAAGGTTTGACTATTTTATTGTCAAAAGAGTGTGAACTGTCATTTATGTTATATTTTACCCCATTTAGATGTAGACAAGGTGTTGTTAAACAAAGTGTTTTTAGTATATGTATAAATGTCTACTTAAATAGATACACGAAATGGATTTTAACATTAACAATTTTTAAATTTACATTTTAAGATTTTAGAGTTTTACATTTAATTATTTACGTTAATTTTCAAAAAATCCTTCAGTTTCAATGGCGTTTGAAATAGGGAGAATGTGAGCTTCGAAGGGAGAAATGGAGAAAGAAAACTACAGCTCCCTAAACAAGTGTACCCAATATCATTAAAACGTGCTGTCTTCAATTCTTTACATAATTATGTAATGAATGAAGGAAAACATTTAAAAAAGAGGAATCGTTCTGAAGTGGCGGTAACCCAGTGGGGCCGGGGGGCAAGCTGCCCCACACCCCGGACACCCAAAGTAGGGAAAGGGGTTCCAAAAAGGGAAGGAAAAAGGGAGAGGAATGAGAAAGAGAAAGAAGAAAGAGGAAAAGGAAGGGAAGAGAGGAAGAGGGAAAAAAAAAAAAAGGAAGAAAAAGAGGGAAAGAGAAGAGAAAGGGAAAAACAGAGAAAGAAACAAGAGGGGAAGGAGAAGAAGGGGAAAGAAGAGGGAAGAAGAGAAAAAGAATGGGAAGAGAGGTTGCACCCCTTGCCCCCCCCCCTTCAGAATTTTGAAAAAAACTGGAACAAAAAACAAGGGTCTACCCGGCGAGAGTAGCGAGCCGAGAAAAATTGGAGAATGAAAACCGGGAAAACTTTCTTGGTCTTGCCCCCTGAGGGGCTACAGGTTCTGTTACGCCCCCTGAGCGTTGAGAACGAAAAAAAAAAACACAAAAACAAGCAAACGTAGAAATTACTTTGCAGGAGTGGATACATACATACATGACATGTGTACCTACAGACAGACATACTTACAGACATACATACACACAATTACATCAAACGACATACATACATACAGACATACATACAAACATAGTACTTACATACAACACATACATACATACATACATACATACATACATTAATAATACTACTACATAAATAATAACACACATAAACACACACACACATCATACACACAACATACAGACATGCGTGTTCTCGCGAACGCCCAAAAAAACCCTTCGCAGTTCAAGCCATGGATAAAAATAAAATTCAATCAAAACATTCAGCTGTGAAGAGTCATCGAAGGTTATTGCAAAAAAAGTGGTGATCAACTTTCAGATTCTACACTGAAATAGCTTGTGCTATAAATTTATAGGAGTGGGGAACTGAGATATTTATCAGTTTACTAACCTTGTAGTCCTGGGATCACTAACAAGCCAATATATCAGTTTTGGCGCCTCCATGTCATATGCTTTATATTATTGGTTTCGTAGGGACAGGGTCAGTACTTTTATTTGGCTGTATTTGAAGGATGTCGTGATGGATTTTTTGTTCGCATGTGGTAATTTTGGCTGGTAATTTAATGAAAAATGCAATTATGTTTCATGTTTGTGTTTTCCTTATTTTTTCGGTGTACCGTTATATTTGTGTTTAAGATGTTGTGGTGTAAAAGAGTGGTTTAAATAAAGGTTGATTTTTTTAAATGGTAAGTTGTGGATTTCTTTACTGACTTTTCAAATTGTACCAAAGATCATTCTAGGTAGACTTGTTAAAGATGGTCGGGACCTTGCTAAATGCATTGTAGTGATATAAATTTGGTACAAATACACCATTGTTTTAAAACAAAGCCTGAGGCTATTATGGTTATACATGGGAATTGTATAATCCGGAGTACTTTACGACTTCCCCTACCACACAGCGACAGCGCGAAGTACACCTTTTTACAAACTATAGGCAGCGGCCGGACCAGCGCAGAGTGTAATTAGTGCATGGCATCATGGCCTGTTGAAAATAATTGTTTTATTGCGAGTGTTTCGACGGTGGCGGTAACCTATTACTGCCGCAAACTTCTACGTCTAACAGTTAGGCCCCTACTCATCGAAAATATGATGGGAATATTTTTTTATATGCACCGTTTAGCATGAATGAGTAGTCTGTACATAGGATCGACCTTGGTGCGTTCCAATGAAAACATTGAAGATTTTCCCCAGTGATTGTGTCGAGTTGTTATAGCCCCCTTGAGTCATTTTGTAGCAAACGACTAAGGAAGGGGGGTTTGGCACTCCCACTTACTGTGTAAGAATTGGGCAGCGGCGACAGCGCGAAGTTCAACCTTTATGAAAAGTTGGCACCGGCGGCCGACAGCGCGAAATTGACCTTTTAATAAGTTGGATGCGGCGACAGCGCCGAAGCTCCAGATTTTGTAAGTGCAACAGCGGCGGACAGGGCAACAGCGCTAATGATGCTGTTTCTAGCCCGTTGAGTCATTCTGTATCAAAGACTAAGGAAGGGGGTTTTGGACCCCATTTCCCATCCTGTTTAAAATTGTGGCAGCGGCGAAAGCGCGAAGCGTCAGATTTTACAGGCAACGCGGCGACAGCGGGCAACAGCGTGATTGAATGATTGTTGTTCTGGTCCATTGATCCATTTTTCTAACGAGACTAAGGAATGGGTTGGACCCCCACTTCTACCTGTTTAGGAATTGGGCAACGGCGACAGGGCGAAGTTCAACCTTATGAAAAGTTGGCAGCAGCGACAGCGTGAAAATCGAAAATTGGACCTTTAAAAAAAGTTGGCTGCGGCGACAGTGCGAAATTTGACCTTTTAAAAAAGGTGGATGCGGCGACAGCGGAAGCTCCAGTTTTGTTGGCAACAGCGGCGACAGACGCGGCAACAGCGATTAATGACTGTTGGTTTTAGCCCATTAGTGCATTTGTATCAAAAGATATGGAAGGGGGTGTTGGAGCCCCCCCCCCCAACTTCCTCCTGTTGTAAAAATTGCAGCGACGACAGCGCGAAGCTCAGATTTACAGGCAACAGCGGCAAAAGCGAGAATGATTGGTGTTGATCATTTATCAGAGGACTAAGGACGGGGTTTTCCATACCGATAACCTGTTTAAAAAGTCGAGGCGTCATCAGCGCGAAGCTTCCCTTTTGCAGGCAAAAGCGGCGGAACGCGGCAGCAGCGCTAATGATTGTTTTTAGCCCCATTGGGCCTTTGTATCAAAAAGACTAGGAAGGGGTGGAGCCACACCTCATCTGTTAAAAATTGGGCGGCAGCGACGAAAGCGCGACGCTCCAGATTTTACAGCAAAAGCGGCAACAGCGAGTATGATTGTTGTTGATTCATTGTATCAGAGACTAAGGGAAGGGGTTTTCCCCTACCGCTTCCTGTTTAAAAAGTAGATGCGTCATCAGGCAAAGCTTCACGTTTGCAGGGCAACAGCGGCGACAGCGGCAACAGCGCGAATGTTAGTAGTAGGTTCTAAAACACTGGGTTACTTGATCAGAGGACTCTAACAAGGGGTTTGGAACCTTCACCAAACCTTTGTTAAAAAGTTGGGCAAGCGACAACAGCGCGAACTTCCACCTTTAGGAAAAGTTGACTGCGTCGACGGCGGGAAATGGACCTTAAAGAAGTTGGATGCGGGTGACAGAGCGAAGCTTCAGATTTACAGGCACAGCGGCGACAGCGGCAATCAGCGCGGATTTCAGCACTGGGAAAAGTAGGACTAGGACTAATTGGATGATTATTCCTTCGATTATAAGGAATGGTCAAAACACTTGTGCAAGTTTTAAACGTTCAAGACTAAAAAAGGGTAAATCCCCATACGTACGCAATTAAATCATAAGGCCAAGCGGTTGTTGTACATTATGAGTATTCACAAAATTAGTGCCATTATGCTTTATTCCTATCCATGTTGATTTTGGGGCTATAATCACGATATTTCATGACTTGCATCTTTGGGGGATTAAGGGGGGATGTCCGCCGATTTCCGCGATTTTTAGGATATAATAGTTTTGACTGGATAGAATCTTGATAGAATGGACTTCATTCCCCAACCCATCATTAAGTGACTTCGGCGAATTGAAATCTTTGAAGGAACGGAACCACCCAAGTCACCCTGTTTAGAAAACTGCTCAATGTTTACAAACATGTTAAATTACGTTTATCATACTATGTTTACGTTAGAAGGATATCTTTAAAGAACGACCCATGCTTCACCATTATTGGGGTAAGTTTTTGAAGAATGATCAAGAAGTTTCCAGAAACCAACAAAGTAGAGGTGCATTCATGAACTCATAATACTTGACTTTGTAAATATTTTAGTTGCATGGTTAAAGAACGATTCCACTCACCCTTGCTTGTTTCGGAAACACATTTAAGAATTGGATTGGCACGGCGGACCAGCGCGAATAAAAAAAGTCGGATGCGCGACAGCGCGAAGCTCCAGAATTTGTAGGCACCAACTTAGAAGGTTATTAATTGAAATCTTTGTTTCTAAAGAAGATACTAATGAGTTTGCGAAGCGCGTAATTATGTTAAGAACAGATTTAATGCGGGTTGAAGACGATTCAACTGCGATGCGGGTTAAGAATGCGTTAGAAGACATTTTCATGGCGAGTTGTTAAAGAACGTTAAACTTCACCTTGGCTTGTTTGACACACGTTAGAATGATGCAACTAGAAGGAAAAATAATTAAATCTTTATTTTCTAAAGGATAATAATGGAGTTTTTTGTAATGATCATATTGAGTATTGTTTCTAAATAACGATTCCCAAATATTATAACACGTAAGAATGATTCACCTTAGAAGGATCATTAATTGATTGATCTTGTTTGACCATTCACCTTGTGCGTTTTATTCAAAAGTCTGGTTATGTCATTTGCGATGCCAGTAAATTAGCTTCGAAACTTTTAATTGCGGTTAAAGAACGATTCAACTTCACCCTGCTTTCGTTAGGACAACATGCTTAATGTTAAAAACATGTTAATATTGCCTTTGTATTTACATATGATTTATATTAGAAGGATTATTTTAAAGAACGACCCATCTTCACAATTGTAAACAACATTTTCTGAGCAGGTTAAAACGAACGATTTAACTTCACCCATCTTCACCTTGTTTAAAAACATGCTCAATGTTTACTAAAACGTGTTCCAATAGGTAAATGTGTGCTTATATATTCAACTTCACCCGCTTGCTGTTTAGAAAACTGCTAATGTTAAAACATATGTTTAATATGTGCCTTTTGTATTTACATATGATTTATATTAAGAAGGATATTTTAAAGAACGACCCCATCTTCACATTGAAACATTTTATTACGCAGTTATAAAACGATTCAATTTCACCCATCTTCACCCTTGTTAAAAACATTGCTCAATGTTTACAAAACGTGTTCAATATCTGACAGGTGTGAGTATAATGGTTTAGATTACGAAGCAATTCTTTAAAGAACGGACCATTTTTTCCCGATAAACAGTTTATTTATGGGTTAAAGAACTTCCCCCTTTAAAGAATGATGAAATTTAGAAGGTCATGGAATGAATCTTTGAAGAACGGACCCATCTGTCACCTTTGTTTAGAAACAATGCTCAAATGTTACAAAAACATGTTCCAGATCTACCAGTTGTGGTTACATCTGGTTTATATGAGAAGGATATCTTTAAAAGAACGACCCAACTTTCACCCTTGTAACATTTTATTTGCGGGTTTTAAAGAAGATCTAGAAAACCTTTTTCACCTGCTTGCGTATGGAAACACGGTTAAGAATGATTTTACTTAGAAGGATCCTTTAAATTGAATCTTTGTTTTGCTTTCACATTGGGTGTTTTATTCATGATGAGTATTGGTTTCTAAAGAACGGGTTTACAAATATTCTAAAATTTTGACTAGAAAACTGGTAACTTTGTTTCTAAAGGAGATAATAAGGAGTTCACGATGCGAGAGATTATGTTTTAGAAAATAATTTGAAATGCGGGTTTTTTAAGAACGATTCAACGTGCGAATTGCGAGTAATTATGTTTAGAAAACATTTTTTTTTATTTTTGGGTTATATAACGATTCAACTTCACGTTGCTTGTTTGGAAACACGTTAGGAATGATTCAATAGAAGGATCATTAAATTGAATTTCGTTTCCAAATAATTTAAAATTTTGCTAGAGAGAAAACCTGGTAAACTTGGTCAGAAGGCGTAGAAAACACGTTAAGTGCGTTTACAAAACATGTTAAATGTTAAGGGTTGTGTTGAAAAGAACGACCCACCTTTGGTATTGGTTACTTTAGAAAAACATGTCAATGTGCGATGGAGGTAAATATGTTAGAAAACATTTCATTTGCGGAAATTTTAATTGAGGGTTTTTAAAGGAACGATTCAACTTCGTCCTTGCTTGTTTTGGAAAAGTTGAGAGTGGTTCGACTTAGAAGGATCATTAAATTGAATCTTTGTTTCTAAAGAGGATGTAATGGCGTGTTGTAAGGAATCATATTGTGATGCAGTACAATTATGTTTTAGAAAACCATTTTCATTGCGGGTTGGAGCGAATTTTAATTGCGGATTAAAGAACGATTCAACTTCACCTGCTTGTTTGGAAAACAGGTTAAATTAATAGTGGTTCTACTTAGAAGGGTCATTAAAATGAATCTGATATCTGGGTCTTTGTCAGGATCATATTATTGAGGTATTTATTGTTTTCCTAACGCAAACAATTTAAATTCAGAAATCTGTCGTCTTATCAAGAAGGGTGTAGAAAAACATGTAATTCGTTTAAAAAAATTAACGCAATATTGGCACATTTTTTGAAGAAGGCGCCCCAATTTTCAAATTTGATATTTTTGCACAGTTTTGACGTTGGTAATGTCTAGGAAAACTATACCTGCGAATGAGAATGCTATAAAAAATGCGTATTATCACAAAATAAGCGATTTTGTCATTAGAAATTGGGATCCCAAATTGGACTTATAACGGCAGAGCTGGAATGCTATGTTTATGTCCGTCCTGATGAAATAGTGACACCTCGAGAAAATAACCTGAAACTTGACTTGCCACGAACTATAAAACAACGAATGGGATGTTGAGGCGTAACACGTAATGGCGCTATTTCCCGGCTATTCACATTGGAGGCGCGTTTCCAGCTAGCCGTTGAATTATTATCGGGGATCCCGTAATTATTCTAGTACAAAAAATTCCTTGAGTTTGGGACAATAGACATTTTCGAAAGTAAACCATTCCGGTATAAGTTTACTAGCTCAGTACCAATGCACTGTGTAAAAATCTCAAATTTTAAAACATTGGGGGCCCCGCGCCCTTCAACAAATGTGCTAATAGGGCATGTAAAATGTTACGGTTTGGTTTAAACTTTGGGACCTTGCCAGTTTTGTATACGTTGTAACACCCCATATTCCCAGTGCCTTTGAGGGGCTTCCCAAATGCTTGCAGGTGATGGGAACGCCCACTTCTATAACACCAAACAAGGGCCTATTGGTTGTGTAGATCATTTAAATGCATTTTTCATGATGTGCCGGAAAAAATTGAAAAAAGACTTTTACATTTTAAAGCCAAAAATTGTATTTTGACGGCACTTGAGCGCCCTGTTCTCAAAGGATAAAGCACGACCATCTTCACCCTTGTGGTTTTTAGAACACATGTCAATTGCGATGCGAGTTAGAAAACATTTCAAGGGACAGTTTTAAGTGAGGCGTAAAGACAACGATTCAACACAGTGCTTGTTTTTAAAGCTTCGCTCCGAACCCCAGATTTTACCGGAAGTTTCAACTTTTGTAAAAATTTTGGCCATTCCAAAGGAAAGCTAAGGTTTCTCATGAAATCTTAGGGAGGCTAAGGATGTTTAGTCTTGGAACGTTATGAGTGAAACGAATTATACTTAAATGGGCTATCTCACCCTTGTTGTTGGGATAAATATTGTATTTAGAAAACACGTTAAATGATAAGATATTAAGAGTAGTTTATGTTCGTCATTGCGTTAAGAAGGACTTTTAATATTAAGGCTAAAATGTAAGAATTTATTTTTTTAGGAAAAACATGTCAAATGAAAAGTGTGTGTTCGTTTATTGTGTTAAAAAATTAAATTGATTAAAATATATTAAGAGTATGCTTTATGATTAAGTTTGTGTTCGTTAATTGAGTTAAAACATATCAACCGTATTGTCAGAAAAAATGTTTTAAATACGGTGTGATTCGGGACAGTTTGGAAACATTTTTATTTGTGGGAAAACAATGTGGGATATGAAATTAGAATGATCCATTTTCACCATTGTTTCCGGGATGTGAACGCAGATATAGGTCCGGTGGGAGCCATAGTACGGGGGCTCCATAGACGATAACGGAATAAAGAAATGAAACTAATGTTGCGTAAAGAGTGAACTGAATGGATTGCCCTATGTTCACCATTGTTTCCGGACTAAGAGTTACGGACGGACAATGGTTTACTTTTACCACCGGTAACCGAAAGTTTTATAGAGTGCGACAAACACCACTGAAATCGGCGGGCTTGGTTAACGAAGTTGAAAATTAAATTTCCTACGTGATTAATGGTCGTCCAACTTGCATTTCTGCGTGTTTAAACTTGAAATGACTAAAAATTTGCTATAGAAAATCTCGCAAGAATCATATTTACCTCGCCACCTTGTATGAAGAATACATTTAAAGGACCAAAAGTACGATTAGTATTAAAAAGGCGCCCCATACCCCGCATTAAAATAGCTATTAAGCTTTGGCTGTGTCGCGCTTCGCCTCTGTGCCGCTGCAGGAGTAAAAACCCACATCATTCGCATCCGAAACTGTTTGTATCAATTCATCACTTGGCACCAATAAGAGCAACACTCTGCAGGCTTGCGCTGTCGCCGGTGTCGCCGCTGCACAGGCCACAGCCACATGTTCACACTGGTAAGAGAACGCGATGTCATACTAACTTCATGCAAAGGTACAAAAATCCCACACTTATTTTTTTTAAATAAAAAAACTGGAAAAAGCCAAAATTCACACCGAAAATAGTACAATCAAGCTCTATCTAAATAAAAACCGAACGTCATAGGGTAAACAAAACTCCCAACTTTATTAAAACACGGAAAAGGCCAAAAAAAAATTATCAAACATATCGGTAAAATGTCAAATTAGGCCAAATTAGGCCAAACACTACATAGAATACATCAAGCATAAATAAATAGAACAACGAGAAAAGGCCAAAATAAATCCAAAATCGTACAAAAATCACATCTAATTTTAAATTTAAACTATTTCCCCTAGCCTCATGGCCCACTTGATAAGTAAGCCCAAGAAAAGTGTAAACTTCCGAGTTCCTGGGGTTTTGCCGCTTTCGCCGCTGTCGCCGTTGCCCGTGTAATACCATAGCTTCACATCCGATGTATACGCCATAACAAATAACCCCAACTTTATTTAAAAAAAAAAACGGGAAAAGCCAAATAGTTCCAAATAGTGTAAAATTCAAGCTCAAATAGTACAAAGCAAACTCAATCTAACTTTAAAACTCGAATGGCGTTCATGGTTTAACTAACTCCCCACTTTTATTTAAAACAACGAAAAGGCAAAATTATCAAAAACCCGGGAAAAGTTCAAAATTAGCCAAATTAGTAGAAACCAAGCTAAAAATATCACAAATGTCAAGCTAATAATAGCACCAATCAAGCTCAGTCTAAATTAAACTCGAACATTCCGTTGTTTCAAACACTTTATAAAGACCAACAACGGGAATGCCAAAATCGTAAAAACAACTATTAAAACTCAAATTGTTCCTCAGTTTTCTATCAGTTTCATATTTATGAAATAACTATCATTGTTCTTATTCGACACAACGGTACAACCCAGGTAGGTCTAGTACAGCTGTCGCGGCTGTCGCCGTTGCCTGGTTTTTAAAAAGGATTGCTTCAGCGCTGTCGCCGTTGCTGGGTATAAAAAAGGTTTTTGTGCTTCCGCGCGGCTTAAATGTGGGTAGGGTATTCTAGTTTAGCTTAATCCTCAGCCTTGTCTCCTAGATTAACCTAAAAAAACAATCTGAGATTTTCGTATCATTTGAAACCGTAGATCTAAGTATGTGCCTAATATTACGCGTGCAATTCAATCTACTCTGGTATAATGTTTCAGTTTTTATTTTATGTCCTTCAAAAAATATTGGCCTCCTAGCATGAAACACAAAATCAGGTACAATCAACTGCAATGTTAAAATAATAATTTCTGGGACGATTCTAGTGAACCAATAACAAATTTAGGTGCTAGGAATTTTTCTCACGCAAATGCATCTGTAAACCATAAATAGAATTGCTCGTGGATATGACAGGGCCAGACTGTGACAGAACCAAGACTATTTATGGCATGGTTTATTCATCGACTTATCAAGCAACTGCCTGTCATTTTGTCTTTGAAGGCCCATGCTTCTTCTCCAAACCAGAAGGTAACAAATTATTTTCACATAGGATTGGCAAAATCAAACCATCATAGTAATATGTGTAAATAATGTGTAGATATTGAAATCAGGTACGAAATCATTAACACTTATATGCATAAGGTCTTCTGCACTCCCGTTGGTGCATAGGGTCCACTTTGCCCTCCCCAACTCCTCCCCCTAAAAACAGATTGCAGTTAGATTTTTAAACAAAACTCTTTGACCATTGCTGGTACATCAATTGAAACGATCACATAACGAAAAATACTAAAATCGTTATAAGAAGAAAAAATAGGCGAAAAGCGCGAAG
>JAMKCH010033174.1:0-15959 GCA_023653785.1 Ophioderma brevispina
CCGCTAGTAGTAATAACTATCTGGTAGATTTGATGGCTCTATCCCACAGAGAAGGCGGTCCAGTCGGCATTTTATACATACTGAATTCCTTGCTTCACAGTATTGCTGCAATTTATTATGGTTAACAAATTGTCGCTCGATGAGCCAAGACTTTACCGGAAACCCAATAGCAAAGCCAACAGTGATTTATTAAAAAAGGTTCAATCTATATTATTAAAACGCAACTTTGCATGGGGAGCGCCATCGGATTGGGAATTTTATTGCGTTTCCTCCTTTTTCCAGCGTAGCACCGGCAGTCCTCGCCCAATCATAACCTTGCTTTCACAGCGCGCCGTGCGCAGGTTATTTAAACACTTGCTGATTTGCCAACGACCAGTATGTTATGCAATAGGGACTCCATGGTGATCGCACATGACCGTGGTGTGAACTGGGTGTGGCGTGAACGCATCGTCGTGCATGTCACGGCGCGCGCATATGATTCGCGTGATCGTCAGTACGCCTGTGCTACGAATCCCGTTGGTACGCCACTGGAAGAGAACGGTTAGAGAGGCCGAATGAGAAAGTGAGAGAGGGGCATATCTTTTGAGAGGGGAGAGAGATAGGAGGGAGATAGAGGGGAGAGAGGGAGGGAGACAGAGTGGGTAAAGGGGAGATGGAGAGGTGGTAACACGGAATGAGAGAGAAAACGTAATTTGTAGAGGGGAAATGTTGAGGATATAGAAGAGAGGGGAGATGTGAGATGGTCATACAGAAAGAGAGAGAAGAGGGGGAAAAACAAGAGAAAGAATAATGGACAGAGTATTGAGAGAAGGAGAGAGAGGGGGAAGCCAGATGCATGAGAGAAAAAGAAAAAAAAAACGAATAGAAAAGTGAAGTAAACAAAACAAACCGGGCAAAAAGCAGAGAAGGAAATAAACGAAAGGAAAAGCGAGAGAGGTAAAAATGTAATTTGTAAGGGTCTTTGGGTGACGCGGATGAGAGAGAGAAAAGTACTTTGTAGAGGGGGAAATGTTGAGGCATATAGAAAGAGTGAGAGAGAGAGGGTAGAGATGATCATACTGAAAGCGAGAGGGAGAGATGGTTGTGGGAGACGGAATGAGAAAGAAAACGTAATTTGTAGAGGGGGAAATGTTGAGGGATACAGAGAAAAAGAAAGAAAACGGGAATTAGGAGGAAGCAAGAGGAGGGCCATAAACTGCAGGTTGACGGGAACTCTGAGTTTGAGGAGTTATGAGAAAAAAAAAGGCTATAACAGGAACTTACGGGTTAGCACATAAGGAGTACTTTTGAGATAAAAAGATTAACCACTAAAAAGTTAAATAGAATAAAATAATAACGTTTAAATTATTTCGAAAATGAGAACTGCGACTACAGAGTTAAAATGATGAATAACACGTCATGTTATTTCACTTTGGTTCTGGTGTGACGGAAACTACGGGTTATGACATGGAGTAGTTTTGAAAAGATAATTAAAAAGTACGGAAAGTTGTACGGGATTTAATATTGACGTTTCCTTAGAAAATGGTAACTACATGAGCTACAGGATATGACAGAAACTAAAGGAACTTAAGTTATTAAAAGTGTTAAGAATGTTGTGACTCGAGTAATTTATTACGGGAGTTTGAAGTGGTGTCGCCGTAGTATCAGTGATCGCTTCTGTTTCAGTGATCCCTTCCATTTCAGTAGCTTTCAGTGATCGCTCCCATTTCAGTGATCGCTCCCGTTCACTCAGCTAGCGGGAGCCCGCGCGAAGCGCGGGCCTCCCGCTAGTAGCCATAATTGAGTGACTGTTTCCCGGTCTGAGAAAAGTAGATTAAGATATTTTCCGTTACTCCCCCTGATAGCGCCTATACCTCATGCAATTCCATCGGTTAGCATTAGAGGGTGTAACGTAAATCAATGGAAGAGCCGTGGTGTCTTTATACGCACGCGGCTGTTTTTGACCACCACCCATGCTCCAGGGGCAGGTCTCCTTCACTAACATCAAAGGTTTTTCATGCTCCAGGACCATGAGTGGTGGTCAAAAATCTCACACTTTCGTGTAACCATAGCTGGTGTCTGAGCTCTGCTTGCTACTCACGATTCATCGTAAGCAATGAGAATTCAAGCGATTTTTTCACATTTCTTGCACACTTATGAAGCCGGGAATTATAATTACCAATATCGAGGAACATAGGCAACCAACATTTATCGCTATATTGGCGAAATTCAACACAGGAGAAGAGGAGCGATTTGGGGTTCCTTTACATTGGAAGATGCATAGCGCAACAAGACTTACACAATTGCCTACGTCACACGAATTTGCCAAGGTCAGAGAAGGAAAGCGTAAGCGTATTTTTTGGGCGTAAAATCGCAACGAAATACAGGATTAGTTTTTGGTTTATAGCGGCTATATTACACGATTATTTTTTTTGGAAAATATATTTTTGGCATCCTGAAGTCATAAGCTTTCCATTGGTATATTAGCTTAATATATGCCGTCCGAGCAATGAGGATCACCTTTAACCTTTGAAGAAAAAATCTTTCCTGAATGTAGGGTTTTTATTGACTCACACTGTATTTTACTCGGTGGGGATCGTGTCACAAAAGGCGGGAAAGTAACATACAAAATAATACAGAAGCATTCGGCCTTTCCTCCATAAAGCATTATTCAAACAACATTAACAATTATTACACTGCCAATAAAGCGAACAAAATAAAATAATTATTGGTCTATTAGCTGATTTAATTTAAAGCCCATGAAAGAATTAATCATATCAAACTTGATGTCTGTTTTTAGCGTGATCCATTTCGTTTCAATAACCTGTGTACAGATCAGGCATTTAATTTAAAAACCAAGAATGTGACAAGATAACTCTTCTCACAGTCTTTTATAGGACTTGAAAATATATCGGTGGTATAATTTGAAGTGGCTTATTATATTCGACGAAACGAAACAGGCCCAGTGCACCCATTGGATTACACGCTTTATTCCGTCATCATACATTTTATACATTGTGAGTCAATAAAACCCTACATTGAGAATAAAAATATAATTAAAATAATGTTTGCTATGGTTTTAAAGAGGGATAAACAGGCTTTCAGAAAACGTTTATTTGGTGTCATTTGGACTTTAGAGGAAGACGTTATGCCTATTTATCTGAGAGACTTAAAAATCCGGTTTGGCCTATTTTGAGCCAAACAAAGATACATCGTTTACATAGAGTAACATGGTCTTCAGCAGTGATTTGAGTAAAATAAAAACATTTAACACCACGTATTGTTAAACAATAGAAGGTGGGAGAATAATTGAAGGATTATTAAAATAATATCCCGGAGATTACAAAAGAAAATGCCGAGTAAAAAATGTTCAATTTCCCAAATAAAGTCAAGATAGCTGTGTAAGACCACGGTTTACTTTGTTGTTGTTTTTTTTTTGGTTCAGCAAGATTCCATGGTTTTAACCTACAACGAAACTTGGGAGCCAAAATGAAACTTTAGAAGGTTTTGTATTCTGCTTGAAAAAAACAGTGCGATATTTAATTTTTAATTCCATTTACAGAAAACTTCAGCTTTAGTTCTTCTCGCAATTTATGGACACTGAGTATACTGTATTTGTGCAAAATAATTACCTTAGAGAGTGATTTTCAATAACTCTCTATGATTGAACAATCGTAATTTGTTGAAGATATTTTACTTATAATTATGTTACACAATAGACCGTTTTTTGATGTTTTTGTAGAGAAGAAATCGATACCATCTGAAATTGCATTGTGTGAATTGCCTTTGCTATGTGTTATGGTATACGTCGGTGTCAGTTTCTCCGCACTGTATGGCTAAAATCGGCCAAACAGAATGTTTAGATCTCTCCGCAAAATAGTTTCTGAACCCAAAGTCCGAAAGACACCAAATACAAACCTTCTGATAGCCTGTTTATCCCTGTAAACAACCAAAGCAAACATTCAAGCAAACATAACGTTTAACCTTTGAAGAAAAAAATCTTTCCTGAATGTAGGGTTTTTATTGACTCACACTGTACTCTGACGGAATAAAGCGTGTAATCAATGGGTGCACTGAGCCTGCTTCGTTTCGTTTCATCGAATATAATAAGCATTTGAAGTGAAGTCCAAAAGAGTGTACAACAAATGATTTCAGCGGTATATTTTTCTCATCTTGTGCATGCATTTGTTTTACTTTTTTATCACGCACAGGAAAAATTGGAAATTGGAGAAAGCACTTTACCGTGGCACAAAATGAAGCTTTTGAAGCACAGATTCAAGAGAAGTTGGCGGGTAGCGGCCTCACATTTAACTATTAGAAGGTTGTTCTTTAAGGCTTAGTATGGAAACATTTTTGTGAAACTATTTTATTTTTATTTCTGAGACCCCTGAGAAAAAACAATGAAGCCTTTCGTGAATAAAGAAATGTATGACTTTATTCAATATAGCAAAGTGCCGCATTAGGATGAGAGGGGCGCATGTCGGGCCCTTTAAGAGGAGGAGCTGGGACCCAGGTCATCAAACATGTATCGTTTAACCCTTACTACAGAAAAGGTTGGACCACCCCTTTCGGTAGTTGTCATGGACACTCTTCCCCTACCGTTCAAATGCTTGCGTACGGTAGTACTTCTCAAATTGTGGTATCACTTTTTCCAATAGGGGTCAATTACGTAACAGGTCAAATTTTTAAAAATGCTCCACTCTGCCTTGAACCACGGTATGCCATGTTGTCCGTCGAGTCATAAGGATTCAACAAAATGTATAGTTTGTACTCTATGACCATTCGTTTGAGCCGAGTTATGGGTTAAACATGGCAAAATGGTTTTAAAAAGGTCATTTCTATTTGTACACTGCAAAACTATTCCTTATTTTATCCTATGAGCTCCATATATAATTGACCACCATTTTTGTCCAAATCGGAGTAATTTTAAATTTGACCCCTGTTAGACTGAAAATGATCCTTTTTCATATTTTGTTGCTGTTTTTGCCTATAACTCCAAAATGTTCGGCCGCAGATAGTAAAAAATATACCCTTTTTTGGAATCCTTATCATTAACACTATAACTTGGTATACTTTCAACATGATTGGATCAATTTAAAATTGACCCTTGTTATTGACCTTTGGCTCCCGAAAAACAAATTTCCCCACCCTACGATAACTCCTTTTTTACCTACCATACCTACCAAAATCAGTTGGGGGGGGGGGAAAAATCAGCCTTCTTAAATTTTTTCCACGATGAAATTAACGTGAGGGCTACTATAGAACTAAAGAAAGATAAGTTACACTAAAAATGCTCAATTCCAAAGTTTGACGCTCGAATCCAATCTTTCGTTTTGGATGCAGTCTTTGCAGTAAAACTTTTTAGATAAGAGTAAATAGGATACTGTGTATAACAAAAATCAGGATCTGGAATTATATAACAGTTGTGATTTCTATATAAAGGTACCATTTGACTTAGCTATTTCACATAGCAATTAGTATGTGGACAAATTATGTTGTAAAAGCAAAAAAAAAAAACATTAGAAATGAGGTCACCTCATCTGGAATCTCTGAGGCAGGCCTTTAAAAGCACTATATTCCAGTAAACTTATGGATGAACCTTTAGAACAACAATTGCAAAAGAAGGTTTTATGATTTCATCTGTTTGTAGGTCCCCACTGAACATCCATATCCAAATCGGCTAAAATCGGACATCGGAAGTGGCTATTAGCTAAAATCCAAAATGGAAGCCAAAGACATCTTTCAAGCCTTGTATCTCTTAAAAACGGTTGGTTTTAGACCCCAGAAATATATTATTCATAGATAGAAATATGATACCAAGAATCGGATCAGCTGGTTAAAAAAAAAAATTTATGACGTCATCGTTACGTCATCATCAACATATGACGTCATGTACGTCATAAAAGGTGACAAAAGAACGCATGAACGTAACTATGATTTTGATGTGTGTTGGAATATGGATAGTATGGCGTACGCTAAACAGCTATTAAAAAACAAACAACAGAAACAACATAACCAACAACATTAACAATATAATGATAACAATAAGCATGGTTTATATGCCAACTAAAAAACCTAAATACCAATTTCTCCAAGTGTGGCTGCCCATTATCATTGCGCCATCAGGAAATTGTCAGTCCATCGCATCGCTTAGGGTATTCAGCCAAGTGTGAACCCGCTAAAGCCTGTCGGTTATCGAACTATGTCGACAAAAACGGAGGGAAAAACAAAAAAAAAAAAAATACCAGAAATACAGGTATTGAGATTGCTAACCATGGCCAGATCACGCCTCTCGCAGCAGCGTAAGTTTATATGGTCAGTGTCTTGCATTGGGGCCTGCTCTAGCGTGGGCTGTTTAATATTTTTTTTTTTTTTTTTTTTTTTTTTTTTTTTTTTTTTTTTTTTTCCAGTAAGCACTAATTTTCAAAAGTTTATTAGCTTTAAGTGGGTACCAAATTTATCGTGATGATCATATGACTTTAATTGTTAAAATTAAGACTATTGAGTAAACGAAGGTGGATGTGGAGCAATTGGGACTCGGAGATTGGGACACAGTACCATGTAAAGTATTTGGGATAATATGAAGGGCTTCAGCTCTTAGTTTTTCTTTATCTTAACCAGGGGCGTCTCCAGGATGACATACCTCCGGGGGGCAAACTGACGAGAGAACTTTTGGCGCCCCTTTGGAATTTGATGAAAATGGAGCCCATTCCACATCTTCTTGAATGGGCATACAACATTATAAATTAAAGTTATTGGCGGAGCGCAGCGATCCGGACAAATTTTTAATGACAATAATTCAAATTTCCCAACAACGAGTTTTATTTTAAATCAACAGCCGGTTTTCGCGCCCCTCATTAATTTTTAAGCCCCTTTTCCTTTTGTTTTCTGTTTGACACCCCTATTATTCCTCTTTAAATCCATGTGCCTTTGCTCTTCGTTGCGTCCGTTCCTTGAAAGTATTTTCAACCCCTTTTTTCAGTTTGGACGCCCTTTATTTTGTTAACTCCACATTCCTGGTTATGTTAGAGCCCTCCTTTAAGTCTTAGAATTTTTCTAACCTTTGTTTCTTTTTGGCGCCCTTTCTCTTTTTATCCGTTTTCTTTCTTTCTCTTCTCTTTTTGCTGACACATTTGTTTGTTTTGTTTCTTAGTTCACTTTTCTTTCCAATTATTTCACACACCCGTCGTTTCTCGGGTTATTATTTTGCTTTTCTATTGTACTTTTTTATTATTTTTTCCTTATTGTCCCTTTTTATTTTTATAAGTTCATTTTCTCATTTGTTGCACCATTTTCACCCTAATTTATCTCTTCTTAGCTTGCCCTCTACGATTATCCTTTTCACCTTAAGCTTTTCTATTTCTTCCCATGTAATTGTAGCCCTTCCCTTTTCATTCTTCTTTTCCTTTCCTTCCCATTCCATCTCTAATTTTCTTTTGTTTCCTTCTTCCTTTCCTTTCCTTCTTCCCCCTTTCCCTTTTCGTCTCCCTTGCCTTTTTTTCTCTTTTCCTCTTTTTGGCGCCCTTTGCGCCACCCGGGGTGCAAGCGCACCATTGGGGCCCCAAGATACGCCACTTTGTAACAATCATAATTATTTGAATAGATTATGATTAAACCTAATTAACTGCCCTTTATAGAGACCATAAATATTGTGGGAGAAACTGTAATAAAATAATGTGAAGTAACAAGTTGGGATTGAGTATACAAGGGAACACGATTAAACCGACAATATAGAAGAAAACAATGTTATTCAGCCCATTTATGTTTCTTAATACCATTCAATACGATAACATCTTAAAACTAATGAATTGCAGATTGCACGCCAGTTCAATTGCTAAATTAAATAGACCTAACATTTTAAGGAGCTATTAATTAAAATAGACATGCGGGATGATGCAGAGGATATGGGACACAGTACGTTGCAAAGTTTATAGGGATAATTGAGTTAGTTTTTTACTCAGTAAAAGACACTTTTGAATATGTCCTATTTAAAATATATCTTCTTACAATTACCGATTAAATATTCATTAACATACCAAAATGAATGTCTTGATTAAATAATAATTAAAGTATCTTAATGATTCAAGTGAAGAACCAGAGTGGAGGGAATGAGGAACAAGCTGCCTATATCGGAAAAATGGGGGGGGGGTGACATGTCCTACCGTACTGCAAATTAGATTAATGTGAGACGTATGATTATCAGAAAACTAACTTCAATCCTGTACATTTTTCTTTTTAAAAGAAATGGCTAGATTTATTTAAACATGGTGTTATTCTCTGTAATCCATATGGACTGTTGATGCTTAAAATGTGAGCTGTCAATTTGAGCATGCGACACTGTAAATTCATACTTGGCATTTACAGTAAAACAATTCACAAAGGTATAACCCTATTAATGTTTACAATTTTATGAATGGTTAGTGGATTTACTTTGCAAATATTGATTGTGCGTCAGCAGAAGCTACTTGCAAAATTTTTAAAGCACAGTCGAAGGACTTTATGCAATTTTGCATATTTTTGATGCCATTTCGTTACCAGTTGCCCCCCCAAATCATTAAGACATACCACTTTTTGTCTACTTTTTCATGGGATTATTTTATCAATAAAATGCATATTACGGCTAGCCCTACGCAATTTTGATAAATATTCAAAAGATTGACAATTTCCTTTCAGGAAATCTGTTTACTTTTATATGCTAGTATTGTAATAGATTTGGAAGTTATAAAGGTATACAGGCTGACTCAGAGATTTTCGAAAATAGAATAGTTTGATAGGAATTAAAAATAGGACAACTAGAACTAAAGATACCCACCTAAAATCCTTAATTCCAAAGTTAGAGACCTTGATGGGATGTTTGTTTTAATGAGTAAACATTTATGGATAGTATAACCGTGTCATAGGATACAGTGTGTAACAAAATTTCCTGAATCGGAATTTTATACAAGGTTGTGATTTTCATATGAAAGACGTCGATTTGAGCCTAGTTATTTCACATAGTGATTATTATATGGAAAAGAATACGTAACCAAAAACACATTTGGTTTGAAATTTGAGTGCGCCCTCATCGGGAAAATCTCTGAGTCGGCATAATCTCTAAAAATGATGCGTGGTACTTGAAATTGGCAGACGAAACGCCACTGAACGAAGCCCCACTTCTAAGACGAATGGCCCCATATGATGTTTAATCTTGGTCAGTAGCCTAGGCCTAGCCTGCATGTATATTCGTGCAAACGTCTTAGAATCTACACAACGTTTTCATAATTATTTTATGCCAAACTGTCATAAATAATGTTGAAATGAAAAAGGTGACGTAACAATTACAGGAGTTGACCAGAACAGGTGATGAATTCCCCATGCCAAGCTAACTTAGCAGAATCGTGTGGTCGACTGTGTCGATGTCGGTCGTTCGCTTTTTGTTGAGTTGTCGACAATGAAATGCTTGCCGATACCAGCACTGACTAGGATCGTTAATATTTTAAAGAACATTCTACCAAGTAGCGGTTGGGTTGACAAAGCAATGGGGATTCCTGCACTGTTCCACTACACCATCATTTATGAATGAGTGTTTCCTTTATAGTGTTTCTCATGTGCTTATGATTTTGATGTTTCAGGCGAATCATTCAATAAATAGTAATGTTCTGGGTTTTCATCCGATAAAGTAGATACACCCATAGTAGATTCCGTCCACAGTCGATCTTCCTCTGATATATCTGCCCACAGTAGATCACCTGCAGTAGATCCGCCCACAGTAGACCGCCCAGTAGATCGCCTACAGTCGATTCCACCCCCCTACAGTAGATCCGACCACAGTAGATCAACATACAGTAGACTCCACCCCAAGTAGATCACCCATAGAGATCACAGACAGTAGATCCATGTTGCTTTATGTTGTCACTGATGTGTACAACCTGGACAAGTGCTTTTTAAGTACTTAGACTCCGATGACGTTTAATATACATATAATTCGTCATATTTGGGTGTTACGTATAGACACGTCATCGTGGTATTTAAAAAGTTATTTGATTCTTTGGTGTCAATCTTGTATTACTACTACAATGTGGGGGTCTAAAACCAACCATTTAGGAGATACAGTGCCTCAAAGTTGCCTTTGGCGGACATTTTGGATTTATGCTAATTAGCCCACTTCCCAGTGTCTGATTTTGGCCGATTTTGGATATAATGTTCGGAGGGGTTATTGTAACAATATTAAACCAAAAAACCTTCTGTTGCAATTTGTTCCAGGTTCATATATATCTTGGCTTAGATTTACTAGTCTACTACCAGTGATCCACAAAGAATCAAAATATTAAAAATTTGCAGTAGTCATCTAAAGTGAAGGATTAATCTAGAGAATTTGCATTTTTTTCCAAATGATAAATGACAAAAAAGCAGTGTTCAGAGACCTAAATCTTCATTCATTACATGCTGTAGAAAGTGTCCATGATGACTAAAATATCCGATTTTGTCTTTATTACGTTGCTTTCACCCTTATAAACTTGCAGGGTATATTAGGGTAGCTATGCAAAAATCTGATTTTGATTACTTTTTGATTTTCTGATTTGACAAATCACTAATAGTGCCTTTAATTGACTATTACAATAAATTATTACTCAAACATCCACAGATATTGTATATACAACAAGATTTATTAAGAAAATATGGATACAATATTGATTCAATAATAAATGTACAAAAATACAAAATACGTATAAACACTCTTACATTTTGACTATCATATTCATAATATGCACAGAGATTACCCTGTGAATATGTGACTGAGTTTTTTTTTTGCTAATATTAATTCTGAGGAGGAGGTATTTATGTGACTGAGTTGTTTTTGTTAGTATTTAATGACACGTCAACACTATCGTGTCATTTTAGTGTCACAAAGATACTTTCAATTCACTTTATTCTCATTTCCACATTAGGCCTAATATGATGCATGAACAATGGGCACATCAAAGACACTTGAGTTTGGTACAAATAGATACTAATGGTCCTCTTTCCATTGATACCAAAATGAGTACCAACATACCCATTACATCACAACGACATAAAGTTTGCATGTAAACAAAACTGTCTTTCCACAGACACACAGTATTGAATAGGGGAAAATTTTTCCACCATAAAAGTTAGAAATACCCAAATTTCACATGGTCATTGGATCTACATGATGGGAACGACAAATTTTATATACAGAGAGGGTTTTAGCGCTATAATAATAATTTTGGGTCAGTTTAAGTTTTGAAATATCAAACTTCCAATGGATACCAATGGAAAGAAGAAACTCTAAGGACCCCCCCCCCCCACCCCTTTCAGGTGTGTTACAAAAATGTCTTGGGTAGGAGAGGGTAAAATTTGAAACCACCAACTTCCATCAGACCTAAGATACCATTTGGCAATGTGTCAACAGTTGAGGTACCAGACTTCTTTTTCGGGGGGGGGGGGGGTGTGGTTGAAGTGAACATTTTTGAGAGGGGAAGTGAATTATTTTGGGGTAACCATCCAAAATTTTGAAATTTTTACCCCATTTTTGACCAAAATTACATTTTGCCATAATTTATAGTTCAAAAATACAATTTAAAAACCTGCATTTAGCATTAGCATTTTTCCAAACTAAAAAAGTCAGTTTGCATTGCTTTTTTTCACATTTCCTCTGAGACAAACTATTAGGCCTTAAAAAAAGGTAAAGGGGGTGGACCTGTATATACACAAAAATGCCAATCTCTCTTTTGGAGCGATTGGGCCAGACTCCACCATATAATGTTGCTGTTGGGGGATCGCCACACCTCTACAGTGAGACTGTTACCTTCTCAACATTGAATAATGTGGGTACCCATTTATACATCTGGGCAGAGAGGAGTATGTGAGGTAAAGAACCTTACTCAAGGGCACAACACATTGGCCACAGCAGGGCTTGAACCCACAACCTTTGGGGTGTGGATGGGGCACTTTATCCACTGGACCACATTGGCCTTAAGCTGGTACAAAAATTATGAAATATCTTATTTCACACTGGAGCAAATATGAAATTCAACCCATCTGATATTGAAATATAAGCAAATCTAAAAACTTACTGTTTGCTTTCACTTCTAAAGGTCCCAGGAAATGCAAATAGATTTGATGTGGTTTGTGTCAAGTCTACAAGGAGGGACCAGAATGCATTCAATATTTGGGTTGGTGATGACATAATTTGTGGTATACTGATTTTTCAGGGAGTAATAGAAAATTCCAGGTGACTGGTTTTTTATACTCTATTCATCTGATTGTGACCCCGTACCATTCTTGCGTAGGTGAAAAATTCCATAGGCGCAGGGACTTCTGTTAACATGTTATTGTGAGCAATGTTAAGACCTGCCATACACGATAGTCGTTTCCATACACGAATGAAATTGTATTCAGTGGCAGGTGAGTGCGTTATATGGACTGTATGTCCTCCAAGATAATCGGTGTGGCACATGCATTTGAATTCTATCATTTGCCCTAGAGGCTAGGTTGATTCCCTCTCTGGCTTAATTGAATAGGTCCAAACTCTAGGGGGACGAACGTATCACGCGAATCGACTATAATCTATTCCATGACACTGACTGAAAATCATAGTTTTTCACTCATGTGTCACTGTAGTGATTCTTTTTCTGGCCCTGTTTATTGTAATGAAATGTCCCATAAAGATTTGGATTAGGTTTATCATCTCATTTTCCTGGGACCGTTAAGACATTTTTGTAGCAAAAATATGAAAATCTTTTGTCTAATCTATATGGAATCACTACGTATGACACATTATAACCGTGTGTCCTCAAAAAATGCAACACTTGGTGGCAGGCGGCGTAAGTTTTTGAACAAAAGCACGTGACTATCTATTCTTTGTTGTAAGGTAAGATAGGACGTTAGCTAATATCCTGAAAAGTCTAATGTAGAGTCAATATTTTATAAGATATTACCACACAATGAAGTACCCCGCATGACCCATTTTACCGAAAAATGAGGAGTTTGGGTTAACCACAAGAGTGGGCAATTAGAAAGAATGCCAATACAATATTGATGGCAAATCAACATTTACTTGCCCAAATCTCTTGCAGAACACTTCTACTGGGTCAATGCTGCATTTACATAATTTTATTTAACTGATAATAATAAACATTAATTTATTGGTGATGAACTATGTGTTTCAAGAAGATAAACTATGACTAAGTCATAGACAAACTCCACAATACATAAAAGGATAACTGCGTTGGGCTGCAACTTGCGCGTTACTGAAAAATGTTACATTCATACAAAAATGATGAAAAATTTAATATTGGCTCTATATCCCAATGTCTTATTTGGACATACAAATCATTTGTTGATCATATTGTTTGCACTATGTTCACCGGGTGATAATTTACTTTTTTAATGTTTTAAAATGATATTTTTTAGCTTTATTACCAATGGAAAAATCCTTTTTTATTATTTGTTGCAGCACTTGTCTTTTAAAAAAGCGGAAATGGTGGTTGACTTAGAGATTCATATTTGTGGTTTCTGTGCGCAAAACTTACAGTGGCCGTATTTGTAGTTTTAATAGTTGCTCAATTTGGTTAGATGTACAACTATCCTTATTTTGACTCATTAAGCTAGGTTGACCAACTTCTATCATTTTCAACAAAAATTGGAGCAACTTCCGATTTGACCCCTGTACAAATAGAACTGGATGCTACCATGTGAAACACCTGTGTGCTGCCAGTAGGATAACTCTGAATTACCTTCCTCAAGTATGTGGCTCTGAATTTCTTTCAGGCGACGGTGTCGAACCATTTCCAGTACCGCTGACGCACAGACTTGGCATATAGTATGCTTGGGGGGAAAATGGGAATTTCGACAAATGGCAGCTATTTGCCTCTGAATCTTCACCAGTACCAACCTGGCTTTTGATGGGGACCCCAGTGGGCGAATGGCCCTCATAATCGAAAATCAGCTGGCGGCGACAGACTTTTTTTTCTGGGGGGCAAAGTGAAATCTTGGGGGGGGGGGTAAAATGAAATTCTGGGGGGGGGGGAAATATCGCTGATTTTGACCAAATCTTCCATTTTCTTTTCGACCATGGGGGCAAACTGGGGGAAGAAAAAAAATGGGGGGGGGGCAAATGCCCCCCTGCCCCCCCCCGGCGCCGCCCGCAATGCCGAGAAAAAAATAGGTGATTTTGCTGTTTGTATGAACACCAGGGGGAACGGGTACCAAAAGCACCCCATCCCCAATATGCCAACTTACTCATTGCACCTCAGCTGACAAAAAAAGAACTACAGAGTCTTAATCATTCCCATCGTTCACTTATTTCTGTTATTTGAAATAGGAAATTTAAAGGCTGACTCAGAGGATTTCCGAGCGATGGCTTTGGCGCCCCCCTCGATTTTCTGACAAGGTCGTGTGTTTTTTGCATAAACATTTTCTTGTCTGCATACTAATTTCCTGTGTAAAATTAGCCAAGATCAAATCAATGTCTTCACGTGAAAATCTGGAAGTTGGGTGATACACAGTTTACTTTGGGACTCTATAGAATTACATTAAATGTTTACTGCATCAAAATCGAACTCCAATTCATCTCAAAATTTGGAAAGAAAAAAAAAAATGGCATTTGGGTGGCTATGCTTAGTTCTATAGTCACTATTTTTAATTATAACACACAATTATATTTTGAAATCTCTGGCGTCAGCCTTTAAAATCAATTATCTTTCCCACTCAAAATGAGATCAAGAAAAGTAAAAAATTGATAGAAACAATTTATCAGTTGTATGTTAATTACTATCAATTTATTACTTTTTCACAAAATCTCTACCCCTCCCAAATGTGATCAGCAAAAGTAATAAATGGAGCTTATTATATGAAGTCTATGTTCAACCTTTGCAAATTTGTTTTCTTAAGAAATATGATACCCCACCTCAAAGAGTTTCCTTAATTAGGGATCAATTAAAGTATATTATGCAGTGGATCCTACGCTTATACATTATGTGCGAAAAGCGGGTCTCTGGAAAACTGGAACTTGGACCTATTTTGTGGTCAAATCAGAGTTTGGAGGTTAAGTTCGGAAGTAGAGGTTTTGGAGCTGAAAAATTACAAACAATTCTCTTTTTGTTCAAAGCAGTGTATGTTCAAAGTGCGGCGTTTAAGAATGGAGCCATGCTTCAAACGGGGTGTCTATAAAACTGCAGACGACACAAAAACTTGGGTCTTGCCACTTGCACCGCCCCTTATATTATAGTGCCAATTCATCCCTGGGAATTACTTGCCTATCTACCGGATCAAAGCACTATTTTGATTGGTCACTTGGAACGTAAAAGGGGTTGGTACATTACTGACCCCACTTGCCTGACACGACTCAAAAGGTGATACTGCGCTTTATTCCGTAAAGGTGCTGAATTCGGAGTCGTTGTCAGGAAAGTGGGTCAGTAAATGTACCCAACCCGAATCATGACGTTGGTTTACAACAGATATATGGAAGCACTATTTTGATTGGTTACTCAGAGAGATTTCCCATGTTGTGTCGGCAAGAGCCAATCAGGCCTTGTATCATGGCTACACCGGGCTTATCATGCTAGGTATATATAATGTTACCACTACTCCCTTATAAACACATTGATGGCTCTCTCCTCCCACCAAACAAGGCCATATATACACTTAGAAGCTGCATGTTTTTACGATTCTAACCTGCGCCATCTGTTGTCTAGTGCTAATGAAGGACCGTGATGACGTGTCAATTACGTATGGTGGTTTCTGGATGGGAATGTACAGGCTAGCTTGACACCAATGATTTATGAACTAAGCAAACTGTGTTGACATTTCTGTTATACCAGCCATTGTGTTCCACCAGAGTTGGCACCATCCATGAAATCACACTGAAAACAATCAGACTTTTAGGAAATTCAGGAAAAAACTACACACATAATAATAATACCACTTTTTTGTTACTTATCTTACTGTTTATTTTTTTATCAGCCTGGCAGCTTCCT
>JAMKCH010033175.1:0-22687 GCA_023653785.1 Ophioderma brevispina
TCCTGTAAAATAATTAAAAAGTGACAGCATTATATTTTAAGTCAGTCAAAAACAGGTTTAACAGGTTTTGATGATTTTGTGAATTACTTAACATTTTTGTAAATCATTGGTTCAAATAACGTTATGTTGAGAAAAATGACTCAAATGCTCTGGAAAGCTTTAATTCCTTTGTTTTTACTACATTAATTTGTTAATTATGACTAAATATAGCCCATATTGCTTAAAAATCTGATTTTCATCTAAAACTTCACGTCTTCTAGTACAACAAATACAGTGATGTGTGAAATCAGAAAATCCAAATTTCTGGGCCCAAACTTCACTATGTGAATGTTCATCCGATGATACAGCAATCATTGTAACATATCCTAGATTGCCCCTTTAAAGTTAACACTACTCTAATTTCTACTAAAAGTAAAAGCATTCAAACAGAACTGTGTTAATGTTGTTTTTGATGCTGTTGTGCTTACTTTAACATGTTTATGTGCATCATTAAGTTCAAATATAACAATATTTGAGGAAAAAAAATAAAAAAAATAAAAAAAATGCTTTTATTTCTTTATTTAATTATCTTTAATTTGTTATTTAAGCAGTAAATATAGTCCAAATTACTAAAAGAGGTAATTTTATGATAAAGCTTGCGTGTTTTGAAGATATCAAATACATCAAAATCTCAACAACATACTTTTGGCCAAAAATCATCTGTTTTGGCCCAAAAAAGGCCAAAAAAATAAATTTGTATTTTTTGGCAACAACTCATATGAGAAACTATACCATATGAGCAGTCGATCTGACATGGTTTGTTTGCCAGCTTAAACAAAAAATGCCCACATATTATTTTTCTGAACACATTTATGATACTTGGCTGGCTGTCTGCTTGGCGGGGGAGGTTTTTCGGGACCCCCTCACGCCGCTTACACGGCGCCATGGCCTGCCTTGGATGCCATGGCACCATGGTTGGTCCCCACCCCCCCCTTCCCCCAGCCATGAGAGGGGCTGCATCCGCCCCTACTAGAAATCATTTGCGTGGTGAATATAATATTTATGATTTCTGTTGAAAAGTGTAAACATTTTTGTCAAATCACATGACCGATTTAAAAAACATTTTCGGGATCGCTGTGCTCGCCAGGTATGATATTATTGTTCCTGAAAGAACTCTTTCCAGCGGATTTAGAAATGAGGAGATGAAAACCAAATTCCCCATCAACTACATTGAAAAAGTTGATTGCCATATAAAAATGCAGAGCTTCCGCGCTCGCGCGGGGGGGGGGGGGCACACATCCTCCCGCATCCGCCCCTGCCTGCTACACAACCATTCTAGCCCATCTTATCTAGGCACCCCCCCTATAGCCAGGGCTGGATCCGCCCCTGTGGGCCAACGATAAGAGAAAGGACTGCTACCGTGTGGTTCCTAATAAACACCCCTGCTCGAATAAGATGCCCCCCTACGATTTTTGGATATAAAAGCAATTCAAGAAAATGAGTTAAGTACCTAAATCACATGAATTAATGGCGGGACTGTCATAATCCGTATCATAATTGCTGTTTTATCAATGCTTTTTGGCTTCACGGCACATCAAAACTTGGAACAGCGTGTTGATTATATTAGCCCTGGGTTGAAATCCCCAAGCGTGCGCACTGAGACACAATTTTATAAACTGTTTTTTGGTGTGTTGTAAGGTGATTTGTGTGGGGATTTTCTTTCTAGTTTTGACTGTAATAAACGCCCCCCCCCCCCCCCCCTTTTGAAAAATACACCTCCCCCGGGGTTGTTTATAGGAACAAGACGGTATTTTATTCTCCATTCTCCTGGCCATTACCGGGGAGATAACTCTGTCTGTTCAGGAGTTGCACATTAGCACGTACTGCCAATTGTCACAATGGCCGCCATGTTTTATGAAAACCTGCCATTGGAAATTATTAAAGATCGGAACTTCATTCCAGACAAAACCAAATAAAGTTTTTCCTTCCTGAAGTGGACTTATAAACCATTTAAGCAGTTCAAATGCCGCCGGAAGGACGGAATGTTTTGTTAAATGTACTAGTTGGCAATGATGGAGTAGAATGGAAATGAGATTTTGAGAGACACCAAAAGAAAATAATGATATTTGTATTTTGTGGACATGAGATTAACTCATGATGATGGCCGCAGGTATACCCGCTCCAGGGAACCTGAATCAAGAGAAAAACACCCCGCACATCGTTTTTCGAATATTAGGAAGAATAACAAACCCAATTGAAACATTTTCCAAAATTTTCTCTTGTCTTATGAACAATTGCACACCACTCAACACGAGTTTTCCTGCTTGGAAGTAAGATGATCTCGGCAGTAGAGAGAGAGAGAGAGAAGGAGCAAGTGGGACAAGTCGGAAACCAAAGATAGCCACTGACCTGTGCCCTCGAAAGAATGTAGGTCACCATATTAGATTTTCCTTCTACATATAGACAAGTTTTTCACTTCTTCATAGACAATTTTTTTAATTTTAACGGGGAAAACACCTTTGACGTCACTGAGTATTCCTTAAATACAGTGTCTACACACATTGTTATTAGATTTTTTTGTATCAGTTGGATAAGAGCTGTTGTTTTCCTAAGAACTTTTAGAGTACAGTTTTAAACGATGTTATATGACCCAAGTAGTAATCAGCGATAGTGACAGCACTCTCTTGGACAAGTCATACCTTTGCTTTAATATTTTTACATCTTGGAAAGTGCTTTAGGGTCATTAGTAGAAAGTGTTGTTTAATACGTCAACAAAATGGGTAGGGCTGCATTCACTATGAGTTACAATGTACTCATCCACCAAGGACACAGTTCAGTGGATTGTACTTGTACATGCATTGGCATGAACTGACCTTGTGTGATATGGGTATCATATATCATACCCCAAAACCAGGTGTGTATTTTCTAAATACATTGGTGAATGAAAGCTACTGAACTGTGCCAAGGGAATTGAGATTTTACTACCTCATAGTGATTTCCTCCTGATTTACCCTAGAGCAAATGTAATCACTGCCATCTTGAAAAACAAGCCTGTGCATAAAATATCAATGCCATAAATTCTTTTTGGAGTTCCCAAATGTCACCCAGGCTCTTATTTCAACAATT
The DNA here is from genome assembly GCA_023653785.1 of Ophioderma brevispina. Classification (NCBI taxonomy): domain Eukaryota; kingdom Metazoa; phylum Echinodermata; class Ophiuroidea; order Amphilepidida; family Ophiodermatidae; genus Ophioderma; species Ophioderma brevispina. The sequence goes on from JAMKCH010033175.1 coordinate 3,106, forward strand.
TGCCATTTTAAGTTCATTTAGCAAAATATGCCTCTTTGCAGTGTCCATCTTGGATGCCTAGATGTTTAAGCCTCCTTCAAGAAGTTAAAAACTTGCTTTTGTGTAGTCGTGAATAAAATTTCTCTATCTGTAATGAAATTATAATGGCAGTTTTACATAAAACAATGGCAACCATTTTGAAATGGGCAGGATACGCTAACGTGCAGCTTTTCGGGGTGGAACATACCTAATCCTAGTCAGGGGGACATCCCCTTCAAGGTGATATATGGGAAAATTAATCACCAATTGGGTGCAATGAACCGAAAATCTGATGATGGTAGCTCATGGACTACAGTGAATCAAATAAAAAAATGAAATGCACTAATTATGGAAACAAACTTTTTTTCTTGGCCTTATAAACACTACAAAGTGAGTTTTGCATGCAAATTATTAAAAAATGAAAATGAGATCATCACAGGTCAAAAGTCATCTAGTGGTCAAATTATTAATCTTTATGTCCCATTAGCAAACCACAACAGCAGGTAACACATGCAATATGGGTAATGCTCAATGACATATATAAGGTAGACAAGCGGATTCTCCACAAATGGCGTAACCAAAAACTAGGTGCCCAAAAGTATTATAATGAGCATACGCACTTTATTATCATAGTTTTGGGCACCATATTTGGTTTACGTATCGTCGTATTTGGAAAGTCCTTATGTATATTTATGAGATACGCGAGTATTTTACGTTCATCATATTTACGGTGTGAAAACAACAACTGATGACACATGCTATCACTCGGACTCAAATATCCCTTTTCCTAAGCAAAATTAACAGGGGTCATCGGGAGACTTTTTGTGCATTAGGGATGCAGGAATCTTTTTAGAGGCATGGTTTCTTCAATCGATTGGTTTTTGCATAATTATTGCAGAAATATTGGCCAATCAGACAATGGAACACTGGGGAAAATGCAACACTGGGGATAACATAACGCATGGCACACAGATTTTTATATGCGCGTGCTTGCGCAACAACGGTGACGACGTGCGAGTGCTTGCGCAACAACAACCACGGCGCACTGAGTGTGAGAGAAAGCGGTTACGGACTTGGGCTATTCCATAATACACGCGATTCACTTCTTCCTGTTATATAGTGCTATGGTAATGCTACATACTTTCCACCATTTTGGGGATCATTCACTAAGCTTTACTTTATTCATTCCAGGGTGACCAAGGAACACAGGGAGAACCTCGTCAAAGCAGCCAAGAAAATGTGCAACGACACCAAGCTAAATATACGTAGTGTCCGACAAAAATATATCAACACTGTCAAAAAACACACAAAGGGAACATCAAAAGATGTGATCTTCAAATTGGAAAAGCAAATCCAGCAAATTTTAGAAGACAGTAACAAGAGTGCAGAAGATATGCTAGCTGCTAAGACTAAAGAACTTCTTGGAAAGTAGAACATGTCTGAAAAGAGAGCAAATTAAAAATTATGTTCTTATTCAGAAGAACCAGCATGCATAACAAGAGTGCTGAAAAAAAAATGTTATCAGCCAAGACTACAGAGCACCTTGCATGTAGAAATAACTCTAAGCTAAATGTAGAGTGACCAAGATCGAGAGTCCACCTGTTCCTTTTCAAACATCTGAAGTTCATTTTCAAACATCTCAAAAATAGAAACCAAATTAAAGGTGCTTGTACTGATTTATGTGTATCATGTTCTCTACTTGATATGAGAGCCTGTCACTTGCATACACTTCGCACCAAGTATCATGGAAAACAAACTTGTAGCAGTTTTGATAGTAGAAGCGATAAATGCACATTACATGGTCCTATTCACTACTTTGCTAATATTGATGGTTAACCATTAAAATGGCAGTATTTTGTCTGTATCTTGGGAAAGAAATCGATTGGAAGCCAAAATTTCAGGACGGCAATGAGAAAAATACGGCCTTTCATCTGACATCAAAATTGACCCGCCAGCAATTTCGTGCCCATAAGTGTGTTCATACGATGATGTCATCAAGATTTGGGGCTTAGTGCATTTCTAGCCCCAGCTCAATGAGTTTTGGGCATGTTAGGGATAATTATAGCTCATTAAAATTACCTTCAAACTGCTATTTTTACTCTTTTCATGATATCATAAATGTCGGTATCCTGACATTGTTTGCACAAAAATCATCTGTATTTAAAAAACTGTGTTGTTCTCAGCTTTACTGCAAGCAGGTAACTTTACTACAAGAATTTGCAATACAATAATGTAAACAACTCAACTCAAACAAAACTTTAGGGCATTGTTTGTTTACATCTTGAACAAAATCACTGATATTAGAACATTTCTGGGTCACCCTCTGTAGTGCCCAAGAGAGTTGTTATCATACCTTTGATAACATCAGGAAACAAAAGAGGCACCAAGCCTGGAGGAGTTCTATAGACTACTAGGGGGATTCTCCACAAAAGTAACCATACAAGATGTGCTTCCAGTTTTCATTCATTTTTAGTCTTCTGGTACATGAATTACCTTTTTATGCAAATTTTGGTACAAAAGTGGGTCGCTTTTCAACAAATTTTCTTACTATTTTTAAGTCGGGCAAAGTTTCTCAATTAAAGGTGTAACGAGAGATTTCAAATAACAGGTGTCCCTAAAAAATGTGAAAATTCTGATCTTTGCACTGATGTAAAGCTTTCTATCAAAAACATTCCCATCTGAAAGGATTAACCTGAGAACCGTTTCTTTGGTACCAAAGTTGTAAAATTTCTAATTTCCTATAGAAGCAAATAGGAAATTCAGCCTATGTTTTCTATTGAAATATAAGCATGTACAAATTACCTTTTGTTTTCATTTTAAGTTATTTCTGTAGCTAAATAAAAGGTAAGGAATCTATTGCGTGTCTAATCTATATGAATCACTACATATCACAGAAAATATGGAAGACTTGAAATCATCTTGTTGCACCTTTAAGAGCTAAAGTTTTTCAAATTTGCTAAAATTATGGAATTTCTTTGTGGAAAGTGGCAAATATTTTTAAAATTAGACCCCCCCCCCCCAATCTGCATCTCAAGTTCCATTTTTAACGAAAATTGGTGTAGACATGGATCCAAAAGCTCAGAGGCAAGAGGCAAATCTCTACCAAAACCAAATGTGAAACTCCCCCACCACCAACAGACTTAGTATCACCCAGCTGAAGGTACCCATCAAGAATTTGGCTATGTATATAAAATGAAGATAGCTGAGTATAAGCCTGCATACGATTGTTAGAGTCTTATTCAGTGGATGGGGTTTAGTAAGTAAACACGCAATATCATTGCTTGTTGCCTATCTAATATGAGACAATGTTAGATTTACGTACACATGTATAAGGTTACACAGCGCACATAGCTAGTACGGGTTGGTTCATTTTTGACAGTGGGGGAATATTTTTTTGCTTTTTTTTTAACTAATATTTTTTTGGTCCTTAAAAAAACAAAACTAAATAAGAATGAGAATAGTAAAAGATAGGGTTTATTGTTTTGCCTATCTAATCTTGTGTCACATTGGATGGGCAGTTCAATACTTTATTGTTATGGATACCAGCTGCGCCGGCATCCACTACTCGAAATATTGGACTGCCCATCCAATATGACACGATATTAGGTAGTCAAAACAACAAATCCTATCTTTTAATTCTCTAATTAAGTGACAGGAACAAGGAAAAGGAATCGCATGTTAGCAGTATTCAATTTTGTGTTAATTTTAGTTCCCCAATCAAAATGCTACATTTTGCTTCAAACCCCATTACAATTGGATATCTTGTTCCAGAGTTATGATAAATCCCTTGCCTTTCCAAAACAATACAAAAACATAAGAATTTACCACTCACTTGGCCTATAACTAAAAAGCAATAGTAGCAACATCCGGCTCATTTCATGTGGTAAGTCAACATGTGAATAGCCAGGTCTCCTTACCTCAGTTACCTGGTACCAGGCTATCTAGCACTCTTATTCAGTGGTTCATCATGTTAAAGGCCGACTCAGAGATTTCCTGAGGAGGGCGCCCTCAATTTCCAAAAAAATCGTGTTTTTTGCATGTACATAATGCTTGTCCATATACTAATCACTGTGTGAAATTGCTAAGCTTAAATCGAATTCCTTCATATAGAAAATCACAACTTTGTTATAAAATTCCGGATCCGGAATTTTTGCTATACACAGTATCCTATGGGACGTAATACTACACATAAATGTTTACTGCATCAAAACGAAAAATCTGATTCATCTCAATTTCGGAAATTGTGCATTTTAGGTTACTATCTTTAGTTCTAGTTGACTATTTTTCATTATTACACAAAAAAATAATATTTCGAAATCTCTGAGTCAGACTTTAACAAGAAATTTAATTGGTTTAGGTCAAAGCTCCGCCCATCTGTTATTGGGTAATAGATGGATAGTGCTTGCAGCAATTACGCGGTTTAGATGAATTTATGACATGCGCGAACAGCGCGTTTATACTGCGTCATGCATGTCGCGTTGGTACGCAAATGCAATTTACGCAGTGTGACGTTCACCACACGATGACATTTGTTCCTTGGGTGCAAATTATCAAATGAATAAACAAGAATGATGTAATAATATTTTTAAAATAAATTGTTGATAAAAAGCAAAATTACATAATTCTGAATATGCGCCGGCATCCACCACTCAAAATATTGGATGCCCATTCATTATGACACCATCTAAGATGGCAAAAACAAAAAACCTCATCTTTTATTCTCTAACTCTTGGTTGCTAACTCTTGGATGTGAGGTTTGAGGGTGTTGGTTGATTGCAGAGTGCAAATTAGGGACAGAAGAGGCTAATGGAGTGGTCCCTATATAGGTAATAAAAGCAAGATATGAATAACTTACTAGCTTTCTATGGTACCATGTTTGACATTTTGATTGAAATACAATAGTAGTAATGATCTTAAAAAAGAATACCTCTGGTTTTGCGCATACTTGTTTTTTGTGTTTTGTCTTCAACATGTTCATTTACAGGGTATATAGGGCTTTCCACATGTTTTCAATCCATTTTTTAAGTCACTGGAAAGTGCAATTCGATTTTAATGCCAATTAGTGTATATTTGTCATTTTGTCAATATACCACCTTTTTTTACATATTACCAGTCAAATGTAGTCCTCTTGAGGTTACATCATGGCTGGGTGGGAAACCTCCCTGTGTGTGTTTAACCTTTAAAATCTAAACCCCCTCTGTGCAAAATTAGATTTTCCATCAGAAGTGTCTGCAAACTCCATGCCACAGTTTAAATAAATTAAGTCCAGAGTTAACATAATAGGACATATTGATTTAGGACCATAATTTGAGGTTTGAAACAGTGGCCCACATTGCACATAGAATGTTTTGGCCAAATTATATACTCTTTGCACCTACTCTACACCATGCATGTGTGGTGTTCTGTTAAAGGCACTATCAGTGATTTGCTCAACCAGAAAAAATCAAAAATCATATTTTTGCATGTTCATAACAAGTTTTTTTATCCGAACATACGCCACAAGTTAAAGCAACCTTATAAGGACAAAATCTGATGTTTTAGTCATTACTGTCCATAAGGACACTTACTACAACACGTAATTGAATGGAGAGTCACATCTTTGGACAATGCTGTTTTCTTCCTTTTCTATCAACTTTTTGTTTTGAAAAATAATGGGAATTCTACAGTCTTATTCTTCACTTTGAGATGTTCCTGCAAATCTGAAAATATGGTTCTTTTGGATGGATCACTGATAGTGTCTTTAAAGGAATAAAGCACATTACATTATATAGCATAGGTGTGATGGGTATAATGTAATTGTGCCAAGGTTTTTATTTCAGAGGTCAAATACACATAAGAGGTTTTCCCACTCAGCAACAACAATGCAAATTAATTCACAGACAAAATTAAAGGGTAGCCCTACCGAAGTCCAAATTTACGTAAGTCCGAAAAGATTATCCATTGGATTATCACTTACCGATTTGTTTGGGTGATTGTAAAACGTACGTGCAAATTATTAAGTATTTTTATTATTTAGACAAATAGATGACGCTTTTTGATACACTAAATAAATTGACAAATTCAATAACATTTTGGAAATGTATTTTTCAGTAAAGAGGAAAATACAAATAGACAAAAAAAAACAAATTTGGAAAGTTTAGAGGTTTAAAAGGTCATGAGAAAGTTCAAATATTATTTTTGTAAAGGCCAAACAAAATAAGACAAGCATTGGTTTGGGGAAAAAGTTTGGATGTTGACCTTTTTTTTAACAATCTCGCAATTATTTTAAAATTTAAAAAAGCCTGCATGTACATTTACAATACTTATCACTCAGCAATCGCCTGTTCAAAATCGATAGTATATCCTTCCGTCTTTGTTGTCAACAATTGGTTAAGTAGCAGAGTACGCCTTCGGACTTAAACAAATTTGGACTTCGGTAGGAATGCGAATTATAGTTCTGCACACCCAATTTTGCAAAGCTGTAATGTAACAAAAAAGTTCAAAGCTGTGCAGTATAATAAGTGTATAATGCATTGTTGATGCCCTTTTTAAATTGCTGATGTGTCAAGCTAACACATAAGATAAAAGAACTTGCTGTCAACCGTATTTTAACAATCCATGTTTTCTTTGAAAATTTAGTTATTGATTTTAGACATTGTCTCAGCTTAGTGCTCACAGATTGATTTCATGACCTGTACATAAAGAACAAAATTAAACCGGGTTTTAAACTCATCACATTCAGTGGATTTTAAAAACCTAGCCCAGAGTTAAAACTGCCACGTGGCAAGATTTCTGAAAATGGAGATACATGTACTATATTTCATACAATGTAAGGGGGGTTTTACAATCAGGGAACATCTAAACTGAAAGCCTCATTGAAAAATTAGATATACTGTTGTTTCAATTTAAAGCTACCCTATTTGGCCAATGTTAGCTCTACCCACAACAAAGAAAAATTGAACATGCCCAATATGGTGCATTGTAGACGTGTTTAACATTTAAATAGAACAGATCTTTTAGTCCAGAAGATAAATAGAAAAACACCAGGAAATAAATAAGCCATAGCTGAATTTTTCAGGATAGCTCCTTGCTTGAAGTTGTGAAGGACATTATAAACTTCTAAATGATACCTAGTCTTGTTCAAGATGCAATTCATCACCAAAAAGTGGACTTTCTTGGCAAAATTCTTCTGAATTTTGGACCTTTTTAAGAAAAGATTCTGCAAAAAGTGGACCTTTTTCCCTTTTGTGGAATTTGGGTGGGTGTGCCCCCCCCCCCCCCATACGGGTCTGAACATCGCCCGTACATGTCAGTAAGGAATAGACCGTCATTGATTGGCACATATAATAAATAACTCATACGCCCATATATGGAAAAGCAACCTCCGCGAAGAAATTTTTGCAATCACAGGGCTACAAGCGTCCCTATAATTCCTATATTTCCTATATTTTTGACCCTCTCCCTATAAATCCCTATAAACTTCCAAAATCCCTATATTTCCCTATATTTTTTTCTCCACAGAAATAAACAAATTGATGTTTTGCCTAGTTTTTCACAGAATTGATCAAAAGGATTGCCTTTCAGAGTCTAAATGTTCATTACAAGGAGCTTTTAAAACAAGCACTACAAAATTGGGTATCTCCAATCTTAAATTAGCATGGTTGTATGTATAAAGAGTCAGCTTTCAAATCCTTTGTCAATTTTAGGACTCTGGATTTTGATGACTTTGTCTGAGGCATAATCTTTTGTTTAGGAGTAAAAATACAGAAAATTATTTTTGTCAGAAATCAACTAGCCCACCCTTTAATATTCTTTAACAAAAATATTGCTAACAGAGGGCAGAGTTGGCAAACTCAGACTACACAACAATTAGTGCAAATTTGACGTTCTCCATGAGGGGTTACTCAGATTTGGTTTGGTTGAGGGTGTGTAGTTTGACTTGAAACCTTACCCATTCATAGGGGTCATTTTGCTAAAAAAATACCAGTTCTGAGGATTTTGATACAATATGTACTTTTTTTTGTAATATTTTTTTCGAGGGGGGGGGCTCATGCACAAGCCTCAGGAGATCTTGAGGGAAATGACAACTCTTGCACCAAAGGACCATATTGGCTAACACAACATTTTGGTATGAGATGCAGGTCAAAGCAAAGGTCAAGGTCACATCTGTGAAATTGTTTAATGTCATCTCTGGTGCAATTTAGGTGCTAGGACCATCACACTTGCTAAAAAAATAACCCAAAACTCATACAGGTTGTACACAGATTGACCTCTAATGAGCCTGATGTGAGCTTTGACCCTATTTTTTTTGTGTCTCCTGCCCTAAGGCAGGAAGACACATAGGGATCACTTTGTCCACTGTTGTTGTAGTCTGTTGATGATGTCTGTTGTTGATGTCTGTTGATGTCTGTTGTGAAAAAGGGTTAACATTTGCATGTAATATCCACATACTTTGATGGATTTAAACCAAACTTGGGTCACAGGTGCAACATGGCATCCCCTACTTGTTGATGAGGTCAAAGGTCACATGCCAAGGTCAAAGGTCATGTGAAAAAAAAAAAAAAAAAAAAATGTCATCTCTGGTGCAAGTTAGGTGCTATGACCATCACACTTGCTAAAAAAATAACCCAAAACTCATACAGGTTGTACACAGATTGACCTCTAATGAGCCTGATGTGAGCTTTGACCCTATTTTTATATGTCAATGTAATTTCCTTAGCAAATGCGGTATTATGTTCAATCATGCTCAAATGAACCACTGGCTTAAGATTACACAGATTGACCTTTAATGACCCTACATTACACTTGACACCTTTTTTTATTAAAATCTATAAATTGCCACCAAATTTGTACAAAAGAACTACTGGCTAAGGACTTGGGGTGTTCACAGATTGACCTTTAATAACCCATGTGACCTTTGACCATGTTTTGAGAAAAAACTTTCAAATGCAACTTCATTGGTAATGATACTTTGGTGTACAATGGATTCATGTGCTGATATTGGCATAGTTGTTATAAAGGGGTGTCTCGAAACATCAGACCTCGAAACAACAGACCTCAGACCTCGAAACATCAGACCCGGAAGTAAATTCACTTCCGGGTCTGATGTTTCGAGGTCTGATGTTTCTAGACACCCGGGGGGGATGTCTAGAAACATCAGACCTCGAAACAACAGACCTCAGACCCGGAAGTGATTTTTTTTGCCGAAGTCAACATTTTACTTCCGGGTCTGATGTTTCTAGGTCTGATGTTTCTAGACACCCGGGGGGGATGTCTAAAAAAAAAAAAAAAAAAAAAGATGTCTGTTGTGAAAAAGGGTTAACATTTGCATGTAATATCCACATACTTTGATGGATTTAAACCAAACTTGGGTCACAGGTGCAACATGGCATCCCCTACTTGTTGATGAGGTCAAAGGTCACATGCCAAGGTCAAAGGTCATGTGAGGTCAAGTTGTAAAATAGGCTGAAAATGTAAAATTGACCTCATATGAAAAGTTGAAGTTCAATTGGAACCAAACTTGAATCATATGTGCAACATGGGATCCCTCATTTGTTGCTGAGGTCAAAGGTCACATATCAAGGTCAAAGGTCATGTTAGGCCTATCATTCACTAACCGCGACGGCAGGCGACACAAGCGGTCCGAGGACCGATGTATTTTTATATGTCAATGCAATTTCCTTAGCAAATGCGGTATTATGTTCAATCATGCTCAAATGAACCACTGGCTTAAGATTACACAGATTGACCTTTAATGACCCTACATTACACTTGACACCTTTTTATTAAGATCTATAAATTGCCACCAAATTTGTACAAAAGAACTACTGGCTAAGGACTTGGGGTGTTCACAGATTGACCTTTAATAACCCATGTGACCTTTGACCATGTTTTGAGAAAAAACTTTCAAATGCAACTTCATTGGTAATGATACATTGGTGTACAATGGATTCATGTGCTGATATTGGCATAGTTGTTATAAAGTGTTGATAATATAGTGATATAGCAGATGCTATTACCACTTCTAAAATACACAACTATTTGTGTTTGCCAGAAGATAGCATGAAGGCACATGTACAATTTTCCACTGTTAAGTGTGAGGTTTCCAATGTATCTCAAAATGAATAATTTAAAACTTATTGCAATTTTCCACAAAACAGCACCTCTTTGACCTATGGATATTGGGTCCAATGTCAAAATAAGGTCAAAACGTCAATGACTTGACTTATATAGAGTCATAATTACACTGTAGGAAATGTTGATTCCTCAAAACAAATACAAATAGAGATAGATGCACAGTCGGTAAGCATTTCCCCCCTCATTTATTTAATTACCCACAACATGGGACTATTATAATATAGTCAATACAGCCAGAGACGGCGCAATTGTTGGCACATATCTTTCTAATGAATTAAAATTGCTGCTGATATACAATGGAAAGGTGCCAACATTCCAAGTAAAAATACATAAAAATTCCTATATTTTCCCTATAATTATCTTGTTTAACCCTATATTATCCCTATATTCTTGGTTTTTTGGCCCTATATTTAGCCCTATATTTTTGCAAGGGTTCACTTGTAGCCCTGCAATACAATAAACTGAATATTGTTATTTACAACAGAAACAATCATGGTGGGCGTTTTTACAAATAAATATAGATAAAATATCAACAAAAATATATTTAAAAAATAAAATATAAAAAACAACAAATAAACAAAAAATAAATAAACAAAAAAAAAAAAAAAAAAAACCCCCTCATTTATTTAATTACCCACAACATGGGACTATTATAATATAGTCAATACAGCCAGAGACGGCGCAATTGTTGGCACATATCTTTCTAATGAATTAAAATTGCTGCTGATATACAATGGAAAGGTGCCAACATTCCAAGTAAAAATACATAAAAATTCCTATATTTTCCCTATAATTATCTTGTTTAACCCTATATTATCCCTATATTCTTGGTTTTTTGGCCCTATATTTAGCCCTATATTTTTGCAAGGGTTCACTTGTAGCCCTGCAATCACGAAAACAATTTCTTGAAATACATAAAAACTGGCAGTACAATCTGTACAAGGCTGTCTGACCGAGCTGGCGAGCTAAACCGCAAACACCTGCGTTGGAATCCGGATACTAAAAATAGCTATGGCTATGGTTTCAACTTACATTGAACAATTCAACTGTATGACAGTGCGTTTGGTCAAAATTATTATTGCTTTACGGTAGTTCGCTGGCGATATAATTCAGATTCAGACTGCCTTGAACAAGGCTAAATGATATACAAACTTATTTTTTGGATTGTTCCATATTTGAGATACAAAAATATTTCAAAATGGTATTCAGTATTTATTTGCAAGAAACGCTCAGGCGTTCTATGGGTGCGGAAAGGTTTAGAGCATCAGCCCAGAGGTTGTTTGGTTAGAACGAACGAGATTAACGAGATCATGAACACGGGGAAAATTCAGAGAACAATAAACTTTGCAAATATGAAAGTCTGCGGGGGACCCGTTTGTTGCGGTTAGCCCCAGGAGAGGGGGTAAAGTTTACTATGGGGGGTCAAATGTTGAACGGCTCTAAATCTAATATAATATAGCTCAAATTATCTTAGGTAAGCAGGAGTAAAAAGTCAATTGGGTCACACGCGTGTGGTGACTCCTTTCCACGATATTTGGGGGAAAATAGGCTAAAGGTTCATTTGTTTATTCAAGAAAAGGTCACCCGTTTGCATTACCAAGATTGTTGGTAAAAATATTTTTTTAAATGTTTAATGATACGGAATCCAAATATTGAATGCTGTGCACTTTCGGCATATCCTTGTTGTTATAATGGAAGGGGTACAAAAATTCACTGTTAGGACTCTAGGGGACGGGGACAATTAGACCCCTCCCTGAGAAAGTGAACCCAACCCTATGCAAAAATAAAAAGGATATTGTGATCAGTATCATTAAATATGTTTTTAATATTTTTTACAAAAAGGAATCGTTGGATTACAATTGTTGGACATTTTTTGAATAAACAAAGGACTTTAGCCTATTTCCCCCAAATATCGGAAAGGAGGAAGCACCACACACATGTGAACCAATTGACTTTTTTACTCTGGTAACCTAAAAGATAAGTTGAGATATTTCATTAGAGTTAGAACCAGTTCAAATATTTGACCCCCATAGAATCTTTACCCCTCTCCTGGGCTACACGCAACAACGGGTCTCGGGCAGACTTTCGTATTTTCAAAAGTTATATTTTTCTCTGAATTTTCCCGTATTCAGTATGGTATCTCGTTCGTCTAACCAAAACAATTCGGGCTGACGGTCTAGTTTAGGAAAACAACTTTTTACCAAGCTCCAATGAGACTGATGATGTACTCTGATTGTAAAACATACCTTAAAGGTGCTTGTTCTGATTTAAGTGTATTATGTTAATCTCTTGATATGAAAAGCCTCTAACTGCATACACTGCACTTATAAAGTTGTGGCAAAAACAAAATTGCCATTTTGATGGTAGAAGCAATAATGCATATTTTTCAACACCCTATTCACTACTCTGCGGCTGTGGATATTCTTCATGGTAAGCCATAAAATGCAATTTTTGTCCGTATTTTAGAAAAGAAATGGAATTGAAGGCTAAAATTTCAAGACAAATATAAAAAAATACATCCTTTTATCTGATATCAAAATTTATCTACTTCTGGGTATGTAGGTGGATCTAAAGATAATCGGACGATTACTGCATCTCTGTGTCAGTATCGACGCAGGATGATGGTCGCACCGCTAAAACCGCCGTGCTGGCTTAAAGCGACAACGTTTTTACACGCACACACAAAGAGCCAATCTTGATGATTGGGGTTGCGTAAAATCTGCATTAAAGTTATGACTCAATGCACCGAGGTTAAGTAATGGACCTATATCACCCTGTTTTAGGTTAGGGTACGGTTTTTTTTTGTTTTTGTTTTTGTTAAAAAGGATGGTACGCTTTTTCACTTCCAGGAAGCTGCAAACTACTAGTATCCAAAATTGACTATAAATAGATGCATTGCTAGCTAAGGTACTTTGGCAATTTGTCTTCAAAAAACACTAACATCCATGCATATTCTTAACTGCAAATTTTGTAGCCAAAAATGTTTTTATTTATTCTCTGTATACAATGTACATGTCAGATCAAATAAAATATTGCTCTATAAAAAAATGGGTGTATGTTTCTTATGTTTACCTGGTCTGTCACACATTGCTCTTCTTACAGTGGCGAGTTAAGAGTCAGCAGTGTCAGCAGTGCTGACAGGCCCCCATAAATTTGGCTCTCAGGGCGCCTCGGGACAAACCTTAGGCACACTAAAGTGTAATATTGCGTTACTCTGATGCTAAAGGGTCCCACCTTAATCTGCTGACAGGGCCTTTCCTTAAAGGGATTAGCAGCGATTTGCGAATCCGAAAACAAAAAAAATCATAAAAATGGCATATTTTTACATTTTGTTAGATGCCTGGATTGCAAACTAACCTGCAAGTGGTTGGCTTGAAATCGTGGATTAAAAGACAAGGCGTACTTTTTTCTGATTCTTGTAATTTCTATACGTGCTATCAAAATTATGACTTGAGATTTAAAAAGCCTTTCCGGTGAATATCCCCGATTTTAAGTGTGATGTGCACCATGATCAATACCATTTGACTCAAAAACACAAAACATCATGATCTTGTTTATTCTGGTACTGGGAAACCACAATCAGCTGTTTAGGTAGATTTTGAGACGGCGTCGCTGTATGTCTATGTACGGGGAGACGGTATGACAAATTTCCTCAAGTACTTCATTTTTTTCACTATTTGGTGGTTTCTTTCTACATTAAGCAGTATATGGAAATTTAACTGATCCCCCTGATTTATAAATTTAAGAAATGCATTTCCCTTTTATTATTTTCCTGCATTATCGGCTGCTAATCCCTTTAAATCCGCTACTGCTTTCTTAACCTCATTCCACGATTGACTCACTTGAGATTTACTTAAGATTTTTTATTCAACCTTTTGTTGATACTTTGGACTTTTATAAAATGTCTAATAATTTTCAAAAATAGTTTTATAAATTGTACATATTTTATGTGGTAACAAACCCAAAGGACATAGTGTATGGTAGTCTCTGATTTTCCACGTTCAACAAAAAGGAATTTATTAAATAAGTGAAGTTATGTGACCCAATCAACAACAAAACCCCACCCCCCTAACACACACACACAAAACTTGAAATTCTGGGTATTATCATTGAAATTTTAGGCCCAGATCTTCCTTTGATATTATAACACATTCTCACAATTGGTCAACTGCTTAAACTCCCCACTAAAAGTGTCCTATATGGAAATGTTTTTTCATACCAATCTCAGTTAAGAACTCTGTCCTTAAGTGTCTATATTGAAAATGTTTATCATACCAAATCTCAAGTAATGTGTTGGACCAGGGACAAGGCTGATGATCTCATCGAATAACCTTTAACGTCGCATAAAATATGAGGTATACATGTATGGTGGGCGCTGTAAATGTAGCGAACAACATGTTTTCCCTACAACCAGACGAATGCATATACCCATAGTCCTAATTGTTAAAACATTGCAATTAGAACTTGCCTTTAGGTTGATAAAACGACGGCAAAGTCTACTAAGGTCCACTAGGAAGTAACAGCTCCACAGAATGTACATGATCTGACAGGGTCATAGCTGAATGAAAGGCAACTGCCCATGTTTTTTTTTTATGTAGACGATGTATAATTTCACAGAAACCAATCTTTGTTTGACTGTCGGAAGTCTGGTCAAATTGTTGTGAGCTGTAATAAAAACTCTGTCGCGTCATTGATTTGAGCATGTTGTTTCATCACCAACCGAAGATCCTCCATGCACACAATGTCAGTTTTTTAAGATGGCACGTGCAAGCATCACCTGGGCCATGGTTAAATCAAATAATCTGAACATCGCTACATAGTTGATAATTTAGATCAGCCTAATATATGTTGAGGATATTTGGTAAATGTTCTGGGGCACATGATCGACCCTGTGGAAAACCACAACCTGTATTCTCGTTACTTTTGTCTTGCATAAATCAGATCAACCCTCGATTTCGTCATCATTTGACAAATTTGAAGTTGAAAAGTTGAACAAATCCATCAACAATAATTAGAAATAACGCTATCGCGAAAAGGCCCACCTGTCTCGGGCCGTCCACCGGCATTCCACGCTCAATTCCCTCCCTTATTTAACACATTAAAAACTATAGGGCATTTTGATACTATGGGCAATTTTCCCTCGTCAAACAATCTTAGCTTTGTCTATACGTGGTGATTATCATTCCTATTTAATTGATTGTTTAAACCAAATTTTAACATCCAAGTACAAACTAGCTAGCGTGAGTGTTGAAATTACCACTAACATCAAAGTTTGATTATGACGATAAGGGGGAGAAGTAAGTCCAGTTTTAATATAATACACTCGTCCTTACAATCTTATTTTTGTAAACACGGGTTACCAGGGTTTTACCACCCTCGAGAATTCCGTTAAACGCACCCGATGCTATGATGTTGATATCAATGGATAGCCATGGTCCCCTCTTCCTATTGATTACCAAAATAAGTACCACATACCTAGTATGGCGTCACCATGAACGTCTAAAGCCGCGAAACCGTCCAATTGCATTTTCCATCGAATAGCGAAATTCATTTTTGCGCTAAAATGGTTGGAATATTTGTTTTCATTCGGTTTTGCTCTAATGATGGCATGTGACATTTTTACATAAACAAGGTTAGTAGAGGCCCATAACTGTTGTCACTTTTTCAAAATGTAACCATAAAATATCCTGGGTGGCAACTCTTGGAATACGCTTTTACACGTTAAAATTAAACCTGTAAACGGCGATTTGACTGCAGCTGGGACTCCAACGTGCAACGTAATAACTGGAGCCGTAAAATCGGAACCACTCTGCAGGGAAGTAAATCGGCGTAAATCTCAGCTTCAAAGTTATTGCTGGTTTTTGGCTTGCATACTAAACGTTTATTCAACAATCCTCTGAACAAACATTTGTGCTATGGCACATACAAAGGTTGTATTTACGTTACCAATGGTGTAACAAGTTTCCTCTATTTCAGCAACAATTTTTGAGAAAAAAGTAATACCACAAGGGAAAACGAAAGAATAAAGATTAAAACAGTTTATATATACACTTTGTTTTATATCGTAATGTATCACATTCTAATGTCCCCAAATTACTTCAATCACTCATATGTAGTCTTAATACCTGTACTATAATTCCGACCCTGGCCTTAAGATTACAAGTCCAAACCATTCCACTATAACCTACTGACTTTAATGATAACAATGCTAAATTAATAGATTAGTGTGTGTACTAATTTTTTTTCAAATTACACTAATATAAACAAAAGGAGGAAAACATGTTTTAACTTAAACTCTTTTTCAAATTATAGGGAAATAAGATTTTGCCATTTTTTAAATGAGTTTTACTTATGCGTGTTTTAACACATTTTATAGTACACGATTTTCATAGTTCCGACGTACTTAAAAAACAAGTAAGTTACAAAAGAACGTAATATCGATATTACGGAAAATATAATAACTGTCTGCTACATACTACCCGTTTCAAATGTTATTTTATTTCTAACCACTGTTTATTTACAATTTTCTGCTTCAATGATAATTTTAATGTTAGGTATAGGATCAAGGGTAGATATTGAATATTGGGGATACCGTAAAAAGGTCAAGTTGGTAAATTAGAACATTTTTACGTGTAAGCGGTTTTTAAGACCCCCTTTTTTAAGCATCGTTGTCACCCCAAGGCCCATATTTTTGAAATTTTTCAACCCAAGACCCCATTTTTTTTTATTTTACCACCACTGTCACCCAAAGACGCTTTTGAGGGAAAGTTTTCACCCAAATACCTCTTAGAAAATTTGGGCAAAATCTCAATTAGACCACCATTTTGGGGGAAAATTTTTCAAATTTGTCACGCAGAAAAAACCTCTATTTTAGAACTGTCCTCCCCATCCTAGTTTTCAGTCCTCTGCAACCGACTGCTCCTGGGTTTGGAAGCGCATCTCATCCTCATCATTCATCACATCACCATCATCACTCATCACATCATCCATCAGCATCAATCTTTTTATTATTAATTTTATCTTTTTATTCTGTACTCATTCCCAAACTCTGTAATATTACTCACCAAATTGTAGTTTTAGCGTTTTTATTTTTCTGAGACCCGAACCTGCAATCTTTACTTATAGCAAAATGAAGCGATCTTCAAGAAATTTAATCAAAATAGCTTTCTTAAACCATCACGTCAAGTCCGCCAGATTCCCAAATTCTTCATATCATGTGAATTTGGAACGATTCGTTATAATATATTTTCACATAATTAATATGTTGAGTGGGCTCACTTTTGAAATAAGGCAATCCTCGGTATTAATGCTCTCCTCGCCGTATTGGGCATGGGGAGTTTGAAGAGGCTGTTTATGACGTTTACCCACTGGCTTTAGAAATAGTTTTTGGCTAATTTTGCTATCTTCGGTAGATAGAATTAAACAATTTATACATTTTTTCATTATTCTCTTTATACATTGTCGTTGATTTGTGTTTCCCTTGTCCATTTATTCTTTCTTGATCTTCTCCCCTTCTTTTCGTTGTTTCATATCAATCTTTTAAAGGGCCCACCCTCCTCAGCTTCGACCGACCCCCTTATGCCCCTTTCACCCCCTCAAACGAGATGATTGTGGCCTATAAGTGGAAAGCGCAGGACTCGTGAACATTAAACCGTTAAGTCCCGTGAGTTCGAGCCCCCTGTGGCCAACGTGGTTTGTGTCGCGACACTTAATCTCAATACCCCTCATTGCCTAAGCGAAATCTGGGGATCTGTTATGGGGAATCTTATAATGTAAGTGCTGTATAGCTTGTGCGCTTGTAGCATGTCTTTGAGCAACCACTTATAGATGAAGGCCAAAACAAAAATAAGCATGTTTACTTTTGCCAGATCACTACAAACTAAGCACACTTGATTTCTGGTAGTTTTTATGATAAACACAAAATAATCAAGGGTGCTACATTAAATTTTGTTGCGGTCACCTCGAAATCCAAGATGCGGCCCAATGGCCGCCGTTTTTGGCTAACGACGTATTTTGGAGGGTTATGTCCTACGTGAGCCTTCAATTACCTGGTATCTTGTGTGTCATATTGCAGATAATTTAATTATCTATCTCTGATTTGATCCCCACTTTTTGGGGTTTCATGTTATCTACACACCGTAGGGGCCAAAAAGGCATTATGTTTCCATTTTTTTCAAAAAAATGATGCGGACTGAATCTGTTCTCCCCATATATCAAAACTGTTCTTCATTAATTTGATTTCAAGAATTCTCAGGATTTGCCCCTTATATAATATGCATTTTGTGTGAAAAGTACAGGATCATAGCCAGTTTAATTTAAAAATATAGTGTCTAGGAATGAATGGGGTTTTTTTTTTTTTAAAAAAAAAAAAAACGCCAGTTGTGCCCCCATTTATCTAAAAAACATGAACAAAATGTGTGTGTCAAGACCATATAAAATGAATATGACAGTTCTTTGATCACCTAACTATAATAAATGTTGATTTCAGTTGCTGCAATGGGCCTTGCTGATTCAATTTTGTTGCGGTAACTCCTAAATCCAAGATGGCGGCCAAATGGCAGCTGCTTTGACAAAACAATGGTTGTTTTAGGAATAAACGGGTTGAGAAAAGAAAGCCTCCAATCAGCATGTGATTGGTCATTTTAAAGCAAATAACGATTTCTGCAGGATATACCATGGCTGATGGGGTTTAAGGTGGTATATGCAGCAAAATGTGAGTTCCTGACATTTTTACCGAAAAGAGATGCAGAGAGAGAGACATTTTTCTACATCAATAAATATTCTTATTAATGAGTACTTATTACTTTGAGGACTTGTCCCTAGAAATATGCCACACTGTTGAAAGGCCAAAACTTTACAACCATATTCTGTGTAAACAAGGTTATAAGTGCCCCAAAGTCGTAAAATGTGTTGTAACAAGTTCACTCACAAACAGTTGTTTAGCACATTATATAAACATGTAAGGCTTACATGATCAAGTAACTTACTGATTACTGGACAATGTGCTCATATAAATTTTAAGATTTTGTATCTATATTATCTAGCACGCGTACATAATAGCATCCACTGAAGAGCACCAGGAATCCCCTAAAATGACTACTGTTTTCACTTTAAAACCTATATTTACTTTAGATTTCACAGTGTTGTTAAAAGGATGTTCATAATACACAGCGCCTTCTTTTGACCCATTTTCAATTAACATTTTGTCACCTTTAATGACTGACAGTTGCATGGTTGCAGCAGCCAATAGGTGTACGTGTGAAATGTTACAATTAGTACCGAACCACTAATGATTGCAATAAGCAAGACTTCGTTCAATCTAAAGGAACACACCTCTCATGAATTTTGAAAATATTATATAGGTATAATTTGAAGAAATGAAGGAAAAAGTGTTTTTTTTTCATGCAAATTTACGAAGAACAACTTTGAAGTAGCACCGTGTAACCAA
>JAMKCH010033176.1:0-16625 GCA_023653785.1 Ophioderma brevispina
AACAAAACAGAATTGTCAGGGTTAAAAATGAAGTTTTATTTTGGATTTTCATTTTAATTTAAGTCTTTCTATGAGAGATATCTTATGTAAATTGATGAACTTTATCTTGTTGAGTGTGGTTTGAAGAAATAAACTTATTGCAAGTACCGTAAGGTGGGAATTTTTTGGCGAGATTTAATTGTCATGCTTGACATCGGAACCAGGAATCACAAGTCACCGATACATTTTGATCTTTATTACGGTTTAATTTGTAGCTGTTTAAAACTCTGAATTGAACTGCAACTAATGGCAGCCAAAAATATTCCACTCTACGGTAAATTATGCACAAGTGTGGTCTTATAAATTGTGTGGTTGGATTTTGACATTGTTACATTGTGACGAGTCATGTCAATTTTATTTTGGAGTTCAGTGAATGCTGTCAGGAATTCGGCACAAATCAAATACAGGAGTGGTGTATGTGTGTATTTTAAAACTGGAATGGTTTTCTCGTAACCTTTGACACACCTTACAATTAATCTGATATCAATGATAAGCATATCTTGCTCTCTCTCTTTATGTAGTTTTTCGTTTTCATATGCATACAGTGTTTTGCCAAAATGAATCCTTCCAGATAATGCTCTGTATGACTTGAAATTAAGATTGGCAGCTGGGTAAAATTTGCCAACAGAAATAATGTACCTTTACCGATAGGCGACACTGTCATCTGATATGTCGCTTTGCCAACATACCGCATTGTGGCGAACGACCGCCAAAGCCGGGATCCCCGGTACCCTTCTCCTCTTGATGCCATTGATTGACATAGATGCATATTGTAGAGGTGATGTAATATAATAAAGATTAGTACGTTTCCTGAAGATAGCACTGTTAGCATTTTACGTACCTGCACATAGACTGCAGATTCACTTCCGTAAAAGAGTTGTCAGTCTGAACTTCAGGTTGAACTGAGTAAATAGATCTTGCCAAGATTTCAGGTATTGGTAATCCGCAACTTACACAACTTGTTATAGTTTAATTTTGATAATGTTACCCTTCCTTAAAGGCACTATCAGTGATTTTCTCAACCAGAAAATAAAAAAAATCATAAAAAATCAGATTTTTGCATGTTTATAACACATTTAGGTATCCTAACATACCCCACAAGTTATAGGACCAAAAGCAACCTTCCTTTTCTATCAATTTTTGCTTGGAAAAAACAACTTCTACAGACTTATTCTTCACTTTTAATCTATTTCTGCAAATATAAAATATTTTAACTCTTTCGGTCAGATCACTGATAGTGTCTTTAAGCATAGAACAAGGTACAGCACAACAATAGTTTGATTAGTATTAAATATGCAGGAAGCGCTCAGATTTTGTACGTGCAAAGTATCGCCAATTAGAAGCCTGCCTATTTCTTACCAATCAAAGTATAATTAGAAGAGATTGTAAAATGTGTGTGCTTTGTGCAAGTTGTTTATTCAGACACCTGCTTCAAAGAGGAACAACTCTTTGACATGATTAAAAGCAAAAACACTAATGTAGGTATTAACTTATGATCAAACTGAAATTGAAGGGGACAGTACAATGAGTCATATACACAAGTGAATCCCAGAGGGCTCGAACCAATCCCATAATGCATTTCACTGTATTTAAACTTCCATTTGTTTGGACTGATTGCGGAAGCAACAAATTCTATTACATGGCACTTCTGCAGTAAATTGTACCATGTTGGATAATCAATGTACTAGTGATTTGAAGGGGCAAATTTGTGATCCTTCTCTAGAAAAGTTGTTCTGTAACTCTGGTTAATGATACCCCAAATTAATAGGGTTGATTTGATATGTGTATATGGGTCACACAACTGTGCCTTTTAGGAATGAGGTTATTGTAGGGTGTAATGTATTCATGCATTTTAAAACAAGCTCAAGTACCCTCAGCTTGTGTAAGTTTTTGTCAAGTTCTAACGGTTTTCTTGAGAGTAAAATGTATTTCATACCAGGGATGTGAACAGAAACCTTGCATGAAGAGATATCCTGCCCTACTATGATGTACACCTGGCACAAAAAGTATCTCGGCATGTTTTTCGATCAGTATTGTGCCAAAGTCAGACCGTTTTGAAAGTTTTTGAAATATACATTTTATTGTCTAGGTCTTGCTCTTTCATTTAATACCTGGCTTGTAAAAAAGCGTGCAGAAATGACTGAGATAGAATGCCCGAAAGACGCAAACCCCCCAAAACCAAAAGTTGCAGTTTTTGGATTTTCCAATGGGCATTGCTGTGTACTGGACACGAACACACGTACCACAATCAATATTGCAAGTAGGCTTTCTCGCTCATTCAGTCGGAAAACCTCTTTGTGTAAAATCAATACACACGTATTATTGCGTTGTACCACACAGTGTCCATTGAAAAATCCAAAAACTGCAACTTTTGGTTTGGGGGCTTGCATCTTTCGGGCGCTCTATCTCAGCCATTTTTGCACGCTTTTTTACAAGCCAGGTGTTAAATGAAAGAGCAAGTCCTAAGCAACAAAATATATATTTCAAAAACTTTCAAAATGGTCTGACTTTGGCACAATACTGAGCGAAAAACATGCCGAGATACTTTTTGTGCTAGGTGTATTTACACAAGTACAGGCAAGGGAAGGGGTGGGGGTTATAAGGTAACATGTACGTAGGGATTATAGGGCACAGTGGTGCAGTGATTTCGAGTGTAGGCCTGCTTGCCCCGTGGTCTGAAGGTCATGAGTTCAAAGCCTGTTGGAGCCAGTGCATTGTGTCCTTGAACAAAGCGCTCAATAGCACTTAACCTCTCTACACCCAAGAGTATCATAAATCAGTACTGTACTATGCTGGGAAACAAGATACTCTTTTGGGGGAGGAGTGTCGATCCCCTACTGGAGTAGTCTGGCGACAGCGCTTTGAAAGAGGTGGGTATACTGGCCAACTGGCTAGATCTGGCGTTAACATTAATTTATTGGTACATCGTGCTGAACAGGTAGATTGATGTAACATTTTGTAACCTCCCTTCACAGGGTGCATTGAAATCAAATTATATGTACAAAACAGGGTTTAATGATGTAAATGTGGTCTTTATCCATAAATCTGATATTAGCTGGTTTATCACTGATACACTGAGGAACTAACAGTATCTTAGTCACCTTGGGGGATATTTCACATGTTATAAGCTGGACCTAATTATCTAGATTTATTTTAATATGAATTCTCTAATTCCCTTATCACTTATTACAGGCAAGATGCTGTTAGACGTAATGTAACAGCATCTTTTTGAGCAAATGCTTCTGGTTAATCTAACAAGAGCATTTAAGCTTATTAAAAGCTGTCCGTCAAGGGCCCAACTTGTGAAAATGAGACATTGAAATCATTTTCACTACCTTATAGAGTGAGGCACTGAAATTTGATTGCCTGCTGTGTATAATTTCTTGTAATTTGAAACTGGAATGATCCACCAAATTACTCTTGAGTGCTTGAAGGCTGTTTGCTATTACTGTACAGTAAGCGCATGTGCGTGTGTGCGCGCAAACTTATTTGATACAAAAGTTGAAGACTACTAGCTGAATTCATAATGTAATGCATGCAATCTTCCTATCATGGTGGTAGTGCCTGTACTTGTAACTGTACAATAAGCCTTTGTTAACAGTGGCGGGTGTCGTCAGTGTATTTGTAAGGGTTATGTAGTGATCATGCAATAACAAGAATGGAAAACAAAACCAATTGTTGAACACAAAAGGTTGAATATATTTTTATGCTTAAAATGTGGGCACCTTTTTACCATTTCAAAAACCTACCATTGGTGCGCTTTTTTGTGCAGTTGGATTGAATACATGCCAAGATATTAAAACTGGTAATAGTAGATGACATATGTAAATATGTGTTATAGTAAGTTAAGAGTTAGTGTTTAATAAGGCAGAGATGGCTTTCATCTAATTAGAATTTATTTGAAGTTTAAAAATATTGAAATATATTTTATGGTAGGTTTTTCTTTTTTGGAAAAAAAAATCATAGAAAAGTTTATTTCCAGTAGACAAATATTTCGTTTCTGGTGAAAATGCACTGCTTTTCTTGTTTGAAAAATTCGGCAAATGTATATTTTACGAAAAGTGTGCAAGCTGGATACATTTTCAACATTAATTTTTTTCAAGGCGATTTATGATCAACTTGAGATGGACACATACTGGAAAAAAAGACTTGTATTTTTTGTTTTGGCCTTCTATTATAACTATTATTATAACATTACTGTGATGCCCTTTTACAGGCATCAATCAACGCATTTTGAGATACCTCACTTTACAAATAATTCATTGCACTGAAAAGTGACTTAGCTGTGATTTTATGGTGCATATCTGAAAGAAGTGCTAGTGAATTACTATGTGAAAAGATATTTCATTGGCCTATAAAAAGCTGGTATGGATCATGGATGGTTAGATGTATAAAAGCTATGAATTCCACACAGTCAACTATCTTGCTAGATAAAATGGTAATATTTTTGGTTATAAATTGAAATCACTTCTATGTTGTAGTATGGAAGTTTTTTCTTAAACAAATTTTGTCGAAGTCTTTTGCCACACCTACATTGTCAAGAATGTTTTTTTTTAAGTTGGACTGGTACTTATAGCCTCATTCCCAGAGTTTTACTTTCTACTTCATGGACAAACCATCTGGCAACTCATTCATATAACAAGCAAAATGTTTTATCGAGCACATACATATGTGATAGACAAGCTTACCATTATCACAACCTATACTACCTCATAAGCAATCAGAGAAGACCTCTATGGCCATAGCATTATAAAAGTGGTTTTACTTATTTAGGGAATAAAAGATGTATTATGTCATCACAGATTGGCCAATCATAAACCCAGATTCATGGCCAATGCGAAGACTTGGATGACGAACTTTGCCAGATGGTTTATTTTGCCTGCACAACACCAACTCAGTTGTCTTACAGCTGAAAGGGACATTCAGATATTTTGTGGAAAGAGTGCCCATTTTTTAAAGCCAGGTTTATGCATGTACACTTAGAATGCCTCCTGACAAATACACCAAACAAATAAGATATAATAAACAATCTTTTCCTCATAAAAGCTAGAGCGATTTTAAATAACCTGTTCTGGACGTACAAAAGCCCTCCGCACTTACGATCCAATATTAGAATCAATTGAATTTGCAGCATAGGATTATTTTGTGTTCCTCTGTGAAACTATGGGCAAAATAGAAGAGGTTATGAACACACTGAATCTTTGAATGGCCCTTTATGGGGGATTCTTGTGGGAGATCCTCTTTGCTGTAATACATGCTACACGTTCATTTTGTACAGAAAGTTTATTTGGTTAGGCCTAAAAAGAGTATTTGTGTAGCTTTAAAAAGCTATTAAAAATACGGTGATAGGGTTTTCTTAATCTTAAGACAAAATACTTATTTTAAGTTGATGGTTGGATCAGCTTGTAAAATAATTTGTAGGAAAAAAATATTGGATACTCACACAAAATGTATTACTTGTAGATGGAAAAGGGTTGGTTTGAAAAAAAATGTTTGAGATGCTTTTTAGGGTCAATCAGGTTGCACTAACCAACCTTTGTTTTAAGCCTTATCTAAGCTATTATACCATGTAATAAGCTCTCTTGCACTGATGTTACTGTAACTGTTGCACAGCGGCACAACCTCATATTTTGATTTGAGGACCAAGTTTAATAAAAATGGTCTTAATTTGGCAATTTTCCTGCTTTGCAAAAATTAAATTGACTCTATGGCAACAGAAGTGTAGCCATTAAGAATATTTTTTTTTTAAATTAAGCAAGGAAGTTGAAACATGTCTTGTGATTGTTTGTTCAAAGAGGGAAAGGAAAATTGTGATCCAGCAACAGTAGGTGAGGCTCTTTCGAAGTGAAAATGGAAATCTTTTAAATGAGACCTCATGTTATGACTTTGTGGTAGGTAGGTCAAGGATCATGCTGTACTGACTTTTATAAAATAGAAATTAAGAGTTTGGGGCTGTTAAGCACACCTCTATTTTACACACACGTTATCAGTATTTTAGAATGACCATACACTACATGAAAGAGGACCCATCTGATCAGTCTCTGCAGCAAATTCATTTTTTCAACCCCTCTTGATTATTTTTTTTTTTTTTTTGTCTATTTACAAATTCATAACTGGAACAATTAGAGCCTTACTTCACTCATGCAGCCACATTTGTTTCTGTTTTTATTTTTGAACATTAATTTTAAATAACAGGAGATGCAGTTTGACTTCCTCTGCAAAGTTCGTAAGAATCGGTTTCATTACCAGTATTTTCCAATTTGCCATAGCTTGGAGCAAAACTGGGTTGTGACAATGTGCAGCTACACACAAACGTGCACCTAAATATCACATACTTAAGATGTTTGGCAAAATCCAGATGTATGATGTCATAGGTTAATTGGAATGGAAACTCCCAACGACTCCTGATAGTGGATTTTGTTGTCAGGAGTTCCCAACAACTTTCTCCTGTGTTGCAGTTTATGATCTTGGTGGTTTCTTTTGCCAAGTATGCCAGTGACATTTTTCATCTGGGCTTGTGTGTGTGTTATCTGTCAAACATTTCAAGTTTAATTTCAATCAATCAATCTTAAGTGCATTAATGTTACATGCCAAGCAGCAAAATACCAAAGATGTTTTATAATGCCAAAGTTTTGTTTGCAAGATGTAAGAGGAATGCATTTTATCTTATTCGGCAAAGACATGGGCTAGTATTCCTGAACCCAGGTTTAAACCAGGGTTAGTCTTTCACTAGTGGACTTTTTCTTTCTGAATGCTCTGAAAATGTGATGTAACAGGCAAGATGTTCGGAACAATCCACACCACAGAAAATTTTCTCGCCTATTAGGAGGGTTGGGTTGAGGATGGAAGGATGCATGAATCGGGCAAAGTGGAAGGAGGGGAGTAAGGGCGATTGCTTCAAGTGTGAGGTGATTCCGGCCACCTCCGTTTTACGTGGACAAAACCGGACTTCAAACTTTCTTACTACTACTATTACATACGGTTTCAGTATATAAGAAAAAAGATCCATTGATGGGCTAACCCTGGTTTAAACCTGTGTCTAAAGTTACTCTCGAGATTGAGAATACAGCCATTGTTATTTTTCAAACAGCAAATCATCTGGCCCTTCTTGCTTACAAGCAAGAATCAATGCTAACCATCTTGCAGTAAAAAAAAAAGAAAACAAAAATAAGAATTGTATATAGAAATTTGTATCTCATCCTTCTCATATAGAGGCGTTAGTTTATTTTAGACAAATGGCCAAACAGACCTCGGTTAATATTTGTGAGCTAATTTAGATAAGAAATTATTTTGTATTATTATTACTCCAGTCATTACAAATGGCTAGGGTATTGTTACCCCTTGACCATTAGAAACCACCAGCGGATATATGTGATCATGTCTTTGTGTGTCTGTCTGTTTGTGCGTATGTCTGCATGTCCAGATTCCTTGCACATGATACCTGAAAACAGAGGTCCTTCACGGTTTGCAGAATCTTTGACAAGATTTCTTAATTACATTACACAATTGGATGTCAAGAATGGGAGTTTCCGTAACCTGACCCATCTGACACACTTTTTTCTGACACCTTATGAATTCGGAAACCTTAACGGAATAAATCGTTGCTTTATTCTGTGAAGGGTTTCCAAATTCATAAGTGTGTCAGATAGGTCAGGTTACGGAAACTCCAGTCAAGAACTGCAGATGTTAATAGGTGTGGTAGATGACACAGGTCTCCATAGTTTGCAGGAGAGAGACATTGGATGGTCAATTTTCGCTTTTGACTCTTGCACATGATACCGCAATAACTGCAGATGCTTCACGAAACCTGTGATATAAAGATTTTTTTTCTGGTAGTGCACCGCAAATACACAAAATAGATATTACTTTCAGCCGAGGGGGTTTTACGGTGTGAAAGTAACGTTACAAAGAAGCGAGTTGAATCTTGTATTCAGATTTTTTTTTTTGTGTCCATTGCTGGGAGTAATTTAACATTGAGCAAATGGTTAGATACAGCTGTCATTTACTGAGCCAATCTGCAAAACCGCAAAAATATGTACAAGAAGTACGCTTAGCACCGGTGATAAGCTTGCAATTGTGAAGAAAGAAAACATGGCCATTCATTTCAATCCAGTGCCATATTTTGGATTTCAAAAACATTCTGATTACCTTTTGATAATATTGATCAATGCCATACGCTTGCATGTTCCAATGTCATGGATCATATCATCTGTGATGTTATTGGATCACTGGTGTCACGTCAGGTTGTGGTTTTATTTAAGTTTTGTTCTTGTGTAAGGAAAATTATAATAATTTATTGCGGTGCTCGGGTCAGAAAAACCAAAATGCTATATGCTGGTGGTGGGGGGGGGAATGACTGGTAACCTAAGAATTAGTGAATGTTTATTTATCAATATATAATCCTCCTATGATAATTAAAAATAGCTTGTAATATTTCAGTGCTTTTCCTATTTGTTAGTTCATCCTATTCATAAAAACACAATTTTCCATGGCATAAACATCCAAATTGTTTTCAAATTTGTGGAAGTGATTTCAGTAAGGGTCCAATTCATTATGTCTAAATATTTTTTCATGCCATTGTGTCCCTTTAAGTAAGTTAGCATGTTAGATGTATTTATTTTCTGGCCTCTGCTTATGATTAGGTCAACAAAACTTGCTGAACTTTACTTGATTCTATTCATTGTTGTTTAGTGGTTCATATGCCTGGTATATGTATATGATTGTTGTAACATATAGAATACTTGCGTAAGAAAATAAAGATGTCTCTTTCTGTATAATGAGCATGCCACAATTGTAAATAAATTGTTCATTTGCAGATTAAACTGTGGTAGTATAGTAGTATGCATATATTAGGACTGTTAACTTCATAGTTATAGTGTTTTAGGCTAAGAAATTCAATTTATAACTTGATTTGTAAGCTATAAACTTTTCTAAAATGAACTAAGATTCTAAGAATTGCATCTTTAGTGCTCATTTATATAAGATGTCGTCAAATTTGGCTCCAATTTTTTGTAGTCCCTGTGTATATACTATTTTAACTTTTAATTTTCATCTAAGAGGCCCACCAAGGAATAATTGCAATAAATTGAACGTCTTTTGGGCTTGTCGTTGGTGTACGTTCAGATTGTATAAAGAGCATAATGTAAATAAATAAGGCACAAGACAGTGAGTGGGTTTATAGAACTTTTTGGGTTTTTTTTTAATTTATTTTCCATTTCAGTCAACTTGGGAATATTAAAATGTGCATGTGCTTAATTGGATGTTTTTGGACTGTTATTTTGTTGTGTTTTTGATTATTTATCATAGCTTGTTCTTTGCACAGTTTTTGTGTCGCCTTCCCTAAGGCAGGAAGACACATAAGGATCACTTTGTCCACTGTTGTTGTTGTCTGTTGTTGTGAAAAAGGGTTAACATTTGCCTGTAATATCCGCATACTTTGATGGATTTAAACCAAACTTGGGACACAGGTGCAACATGGCATCCCCCACATGTTGAATAGGTCAAAGGTCACAGCCCAAAGTCCACAAGGTCATGTGAGGTCAAGTTGTAAGATAGGCTGAAAATGTAAAATTGACCTCATTTGAAAAGTTGAAGTTCAATTGCAACTAAACTTGGTTTATGGAGTTTACATGCAAACCCTCATGTTTGAGGTCCAAGGTCACATCAAGACAAAGGTCAGTTAGGTCTATCATTCACTAACAGCGATGGCAGGTGACACAAGCGGTCCGAGGACCGATGTATTTTTTTAAAGGAGCTCAAGCTAAATGGCGGTATTCTGAAAAGAACTTTTTAGATCCCGCGTTTAAGGCAGCAGGGTTAGTCCTACATGAGTGGACCTTTTTTTCTAACAACATACTCTAAAAATGGCTGTAACAGGTGAGAAAATTCTCATGGGATGGTCAGGAATGCCCATCAACGAGGATTTTTTCACCCATTTAATATAACTTCATAGTATTTGCAAGGAAAAGGTTCACTCATGTAGAACTAACCCTGCTTTAAACCGGGGGGTATAAAGTTAGACTCCTTTCAGAATACCAAGCCATTTTGTTTAAGCATGTGCAATGTCAACAAATTTTTTTGTTAGGTTCCTTTAAAAATTCCAATTGAAATATGTTTCTTATTACAGGGGACAAAATAAGGTTGACTAATTTGTGCATCTGACGTAATGTGATGGTGCAGAACAAATGCCGGCATGAAGAATAAGTTGAACATTTGGAGCTTTAAAAACGGACACGTTTGCATCTGTGAATATTGTGTTCCATGAGTACACAAAAAGCCAACTCAATGGGGATTTTGGGACATATTATTTTGTTCGAAAATGTCACCGCCATATACACATTCAAACCAATCACAATAATGCCCTGTTGATTGACATATGCGCAATTGGTCGCCAATTCTGTCCCTGACAATAATATGACCCATTAAAATATTTTTTTTATGCCAAAAAAATGTGGGCCTGCCTCTAAAGCACAATCAGTGATTTCACCCAAAGAGGTCAATATTTTAAATTTGCAGGAATCGCGTACAATTGAAAAATCAAAGTCTGTAGAATATTTTAGAATTATTGAAGTTGTTTTTTCCAAGCAAAAATTTATAGAAAGGAAGAAAATTGCAGTTGTCCAAGAAACTCCATTGAATTATGTGTTGTACTAAGTGTCCGTAGGACCAGTTATGACTAAAATACTGATTTGTCCTTTTTAGGCTACCTTTGGTCCTATTTATAATTTGTAAGGTATATTAGGACAACATAAACTTTGTTACAAACATGCAAAATCTAGATTTTTGCTTACTATAGTAGTAAGCATATATGAGATGAGGACGACGTGATCGATGCACATTTTTTTTCTGTAAATCTCGCCGAAAACAACTAACGTGGCTTCATTATGTCAAGTGTTAATCACAATAATGCTTAGTAGGGAATGAAAGAGTTTGCATCAATTTGGATATGTTCAATCATAACGTATTTAACGTTGAACTTAATTTTTCGCTGAGCTGAATGTGTAACACTGTAACACGTTGAACTGTACAGAAGTTGTAAGACTAGGAAAACGGTTCGATAAACGTTACCTGAACATGATACAGCGGCGTTTGATATGCTGTTGAATAACCCGGTAAAGTGGTTTTTGTTTTTGTAAAAATGAACAAACAGTCAATTCAGACAGCAATATTATTATGTCTACTTTGTTAACTGACTGGAATTAGGATTGACGTTAAAAGTTTTTTAAACGTTTAATAGATCATACAGTTTAGGTTAAAAGGTTAAAACAATGCAGTTTTATGTTAGCTATTAAATGTTTAAAAAATACATTAAAAACAAAGGTTCTATTACTATCCGCGCAGTTTTGTTGGCAAGGAGTGTGTTGCAGCTCAATTTTCCAAGATGCATACACATGACATGAAGCAAGAATAGAATCCCGGCCAGGAATCGTGATGTTTGGGCCATATGTGTGTGTGTGAGAAGGGGTGTTATCGATTTTTTGATTTATTAATCTCTCTGGTTTTACCAGCCAAGACGGTAGACTATCTTCCTGTTTCGATTAAATGCTATGATATTAGTAGCTTTGCATTGTGGAATTGATTTTATGTAGATTACAGTTTGATTTTTCTTCATTGTTGGTTTTCATATTTGAGTCCCTGTGAATGTAATGGTACATTCTTTGGTTGGCTATCTCTACGGTTATGGTCGGGCGTGGGACGCACCGGGGAACACTGGTAGGGGTTTGGGACGCTTTATTGAATTTAAAAAAACACCTCTAATGCACACAAAGGCAGCATTTATAATACCTGCCACATGTATTGATCGAGATCTCGATCACTGAGCACCAGTAAGTGTTAAGGGTGTTAAGAACTTTTTTGGTTTAGTTCTTTTTTTCTTTCTTTTGAATCCAGTTGGTGGGAATGGTAGTTTTGATGTTTTGTGTTGTTTTGGAATTTTTTATTTTTTTTATTTTTTTTACGTTTTTCTTTTTTTATTTTGAAATGATTGTTTTGGAGGAATTCGGACCCACCTCTTTGAAGTGCGATGCGTCCATCTACCAGTCTGCAACAGTCAATAAATAATCATGAAAGCCAATCACTTTGGGTAGTGTAATTGGGGGTTGGACCTGTTAGAAAAAAATAATGTAACGAATGAGGACTGCTTCTTTTTGACCTCTGAATATTTAACAGATGATATAGTACAATGTAGTCCAAATGCGTCTTTTCATTCTTTAATTTTATGCATATTCGTGATTTATTTAAGTGGACGTATCTGTGTATCATCGGCACACGCTAAAATTATCTTCCTATTACAATTGTATAATCTGCCTTGTGAGATTCCGAATATGAGATTGGATTTGAAAGCTTTGTGCATGATATGAATTCCTATCAACCCATTCCAACTTTCGTCTCAACCCATTTCTTTGACCCCTTGGTTCCAGGCCACGCCTGCGTGCCTGAGCTTGAATGTCACACCTGTTAAGTCGTCTCTTTGCATATAAGTATTATGCTTCTTCCTGCGATGTGATGTCCACAACGCACCTGTTCTTTAGAAGGGTGGTCTTTAATACTGGAAATATTGTGCCAATTATTGATTTTCTAATGCCTTTAATTGTGATAGCCATAAAAGAAAATATCAAGATCAGAACTCGTATATTACTCAGGTTTGGCATTAAAAATTCAAACATTATTTCAAACAAATGTTGCATTAATGTCGCCACCATTTACTTGACCGTCCCTTTTTGTTTCCCTATTGGTGTTAGACTTGCGCGTGAACCAAACTTAGCTGAAGGGGACATGATTTTGCACCCCCTTCACTTTGATACCTGGGTTGAGGAACTTCTTGACAGATTTGCAGAAGAAAAGGACAAAATGAACAATTTGTTACTAATTTTACAATATGGCACAACTGGGGACCCGGGTGGTCGGTTTAGAAAGAAATCTGTGAGATTATAATATGGAAACTCCTCTCGGCGTAATCTTAAAACGGGGAATCCCCAGGGTGAGTGACGTAATTAATCATGCAAATGAAAAAACATCCAGGGGTCGATTTGTAGTGTAGTGACCGAAAAGGGGAGGGTAGTCAGAGCTCCCATTACTTCTGATCAGAGAGAGGTTGTATTGACAATCGGGGGGACATAAGGCTGATTAAGGCGTTTAGTTTATTTTCTAGTTAGTCATTTTTACGATGACGAAGATACCCTTGAGTTTTTAATGTTAGAAAATCGAACTTCGTTTATATTCATCGGGAACCTCCCCAGATTGAGGCCTTGCTTGTTTTCATCCAGTGGGACCTAATTAAAATCATGCACGCCATCTCAGTGATACCTGGTGATACCCCAGTTCAAAAGGGGGCACTCTTCCGTCCCTATCAATTCTCTCATTTCTTTTTTATGCCGTAAATAAGTCTTATAAAGATTAGATATCAGCGGATCGTCATGATCATGGGCAAAGCCCCAGTTACTTTTCCGCGCGCATGGAATACAGCCCATTTTATGTGTTCGACTACATGTATAAAGGTCCGGGCATTGAGGGTTTGTAAAAAAAATCGAGTTGCGAAGAGCGCATGGCATGGATTGCTTGGTAAACTTGTGTTAGAAATATCATCCCCAAAATATCAGTTTTAAGGTCCTATTTCTATTTTCAAATTCAACCCACGTTTTTTTTAATTCCAGTCTGATACCCTTAGCACGTAATAGTAACTAAAGAATATATTTCAAGTGCTTTTTTGTGGTTGTCATTCAATGACATGGGCTTTTAAAATGTACTCCTAGTACAGGGAACCTTACCGTCGGTTTTTTATCCCGCTGGCTTGAAAAGCAGAAGGGGGATTAATATGCTATCAGTCAGGCGTCGCAGGCGTCTGCGTCGGGCGGGCGTCCAACACAATCTTGTGAACGCGGATAACATGAGACCCATAAGGGTTATTGGTGATTTGTAACTTGGTGTGGGTGGATCGGAACTGCCATGCCCTTCACTTGATTAGATTATGGGCGGTGCATATGCTATATTAGTACCTAATTTGCATAATTACGGGTTAATTTGGGGGTATTTTCCAACATCTTGTGAACGCGATAACATGAGAACCATAAGTTATGGTGATGTAACGTGGTGGGTGGGATTGGACTGCCGTGCCCTTCATCTGATTAGATTATGGGCCTGGCATTGCTAATTAGGTACTAATTTGCATAGACATTAATGAGTTAATTTGGGTATTTTACCCAAAAAGCCTTTTGAACAACTATCTGAAGATAAATAAGTCCCCGCTTTTTGTGAAACTTGGGTGGAGGCGGGGGGGGAATCATGTTTACTCTCGCGTTGTTAGGTTTTGGCGCATGGATATGCTAATTAAATAGCTAATTTGCAATTTATGGGCTAAAATTGGGGTATTTTCACCCAAAAAAATTGTGAACAAACTATCGAAGAGATACATAAGTCTGATTTGATGAAACTTGATGGAGGGGGGGGAATCATTTACTCTCGCGTTGATTAGGTTTAAGGTGGGTTTCCGGGTAAGGGGGGTGTGTCTGAGGTTTAGGGGGGGTGTCCCGCTTTACGGGGGTTGTGGGTTTAAGGGGGATTGTTGGGGGTTTAAGGTGGGTGGTCTGGGTTTTTTTTTAAGGGGGTTGTCCGGGTTAAGGGGGTTGTCTGGATTAAGGGGGATTGTTGGCGGGTTTAAGGTGGGGTGGCCGGGTTTAAGGGGGTTGTCCGGGTTAAGGGGGGGGGGTGTATGTGGGGCTGGTAAGGGGGTTGTTGTGGTTTAAGGTGGCTTGTCCGGGTTAAGGGGGGCTGTCCAGGTTTAAGGGGAGTTGTCCGGGTTAAGGGGGTTGTCCAGCTATAAGGGGGTTGTTGGTTTCCAGGTTTAAGGGGGATTGTTGGGGTTTAAGGTGGGTTGTCTGGTTTTTTAAAGGGGGTTGTCCAGGTTTAAGGGGGCGTTGTTCTGGGCTAAGGGGGATTGTTGGGGTTTAAGGTGGGTGTCCCGGGTTTAAAGGGGTTGTCCGGTTTAAGGGGGGGTTTGTCTGGCTTCAGGGGGTTGTTGTGGTTTAAGGTGGGTTGCACAGTTTATTAAGGGGGGTTTGCCCAGGTTTAAGGCGTCTGTCATTTTTCTGGAAAAGCGTAGTTTAAAGAGCTCTATCTCATGATTGCAGTTAATACGTGCATAGGTAGCTTAGTTGTCAGTTATGAGCCTTTAAAGTTAGACTTAAAGTTTTTAATGTGCCCACTGTACTTGTCTCAACAAATTCTCCATGTGGGACGTGTCATACTGACAGTTTCCTACATGGGGACTGTCAGATGGCAGAAATCACTTGTTTCAGGAGAGTTATTCAAAGAAGCTCTCTCATGATGCAGTTGTATGTGATGGGTCAGCTTTTAAATTATGATCCTCCAAAATTTAGACTTTCCTCCTTTTTATGTATATAATGTAAAAAAATCAGATTGACTAGTTTCTATACTGACAGTTCCTTTTAAATGGGGCTGTCAGAAGGTGGAGCTCTGTCCATTTTTTCAGGAAAGAGGTATTTAAGAGCTCTATCTCATGATGCAGTCCAATATGTACATAGGTAGCTTAGTTTCAAGTTATGAGCTTTTAAAAAGTTATCCTTTTACATTTAACCATTTTAATGTCATTCTTGGGTCAAAAATACTGATTTTGAATACGGAAAGTTTAGTTACCAAAGTTACTCAAAAAGAAACATGACCA
This sequence comes from Ophioderma brevispina, assembly GCA_023653785.1. Taxonomy (NCBI): domain Eukaryota; kingdom Metazoa; phylum Echinodermata; class Ophiuroidea; order Amphilepidida; family Ophiodermatidae; genus Ophioderma; species Ophioderma brevispina. The sequence goes on from JAMKCH010033176.1 coordinate 15,719, forward strand.
TGGACTTTAATGTGGGATATACACAAGATGGACCTTGATGACCCCTATGTGCCTTGGACCCAATTTCATTAAAATCATTTAATTCACATTTCCCAGTTCATACACAAAAAGGGCAAAACGTGCCAAGAAACGAATAACCGTCAGTTTTGCAGTTTTTACCTGGAAGACCCGTCTGATGACTTCAAAACCTACAAATATAGACCAGTTAAACATCGTAACGTCACTTTTTTGTTGCCTGCGAATCCATTCCTACGATTCGTTATGGCCCATATAGGCAAGAGTATTAATAAAATAAACAAGGGAAAAGGTGGAAATTTCTGGAACAAGCTGGAAAATGTCAGGAATTGAATTGGTATTTACAGAAATGTGTCTAGAATAATATACTTAAAAGTCCCACAAAATCATCTTTGTGCATTCAGAAAAAGGGGGCAAAAGTTTGTACAGGCGGTAAGATACGAAATATTTTAAATTGTTTAAAGTGTTCCAACATTTTGTCATGTCCCACGATTAAAAAAAGTATAGTTTGCCCTATCTATGGGCTTGTAGTTTATAACTAATGGAAAAAAAAGGGCAAGGTCACCCTGGGGGTAAATTTTCAGAATGGTCGGATTCTTCTTGAAAGATGTGTCAATCGTATTATTTAGTTGTACAGATGAACCAAAAAATAAGAAACCAGGTGATGGTCATTACTTGCAAAATTACAGGGCCAAGTGTGATGGGGATCTACACAGGCTCTATGGGGGTCACTCCTTTCTGCTCTTTATATGCAATATTGAATCCATGTAGGTGATTTGATGAACAATTTTCTGTTTTAATACGACTCTACGAGCCAATTTGAATCTGGTTTCAGTGAAATGGATCATTTGAAAGATGTACACCCAGGATGACCTTGAATGATTTGGGTCTG
>JAMKCH010033177.1:0-17256 GCA_023653785.1 Ophioderma brevispina
CCCCCCTTCGGGAGTTTTGTTACAAAAAATGGCTCAGGTAGACGAGGGTTAAAGACATAATCATGTACATATTTTGAGAACTATAAGAAAAATCATTGAATTGAGTATATGCGATTAATTATTTTGAGTAACAATTACTAATCATACTGATCACTTTTGAGTGTTTATACTTTTTCCGCTGCTAATAGGCGTGGACACACTTTTTCGTCAATAAATGTCGTATTAATTTATAATCTTCCGGGAATTTTGTTTTCAAATCCGTACATTATGTTCGAGTTAGGCGGCAAAATTCCAGGGAGCTGATATTTTGTGAATTGCATATCAATTATAGCATATAATCATAGAGTTTTTATAATAACTCCATGATATAATTAACTTCATGATTATACTGCTTAACAGTAGCTGAATCCAATTGGTCTCAGACTTTAGTATGTTCAAAAATAGAAATTAACGTGTTTATTACGTCTAATCTGAGTGCAAAGTCTGACATTATTAGTTTCATAATTTTGTAGATTTTAAATATCACTCATTATTTTCCACTTTCAGAGGCAATTGTCCAGGCAGTTAAAGGGTGTGCGCCTAACCAATTTGAAATTTATTCACACACCATTGGCATTGTACTTGATATACAAATTAGGATGTATTCAGAGGCTTGGCTCAATATCGATTGCGCATCCGGTTCTTAGTATTCCTCCTACTGACAATAGGCCTACCTTGTAATTCTCTTAATCTCTTAAATGACTTTTTCCATGGGTATATTGATTTATTATTTGTGGTGACTTTGAGATTTTGGTATTCTATCCATGGAAACTTTTAAAGTCTCCATGGAGACTTTAAAAGTTTCCATGGACACTTTAAAAGTCTCCATGGTGTCTTTGCGATTTTGGATTTCTTTCCATGGAAACAATGGTGGTGACTTTACTGTTTTTGCTTCCATTCCTAGCTCCGGCCTCTGCCCGGCCGGGCTGATGGCCCGTGATAGCGGATTCTAACTTTAGTTTACGCACATGATTCTACGCACATGTAATCTTATTCAACAGTCACTTTTAAGGTGGTCTAAGACAGGACTACTTCCCAAAAACGTTATGTATTTCACAATATTGGAAATACGACATTATCAGGTAATTCAAGATAGAATTATCCCCCAAAATTACTCAATTTAGTTCCATAGCCTTGGGAAAAAAATTTCTGGACCTTTCTTTTACTTGATTTGAGATCAATTTCAGACTAAAAGCAGGTGCCGTCCAGGGCCCGTCTTTCTTTTAATTTTGTTTATGAGTTGTTTAAGTAAAATAACCCACACATGACACGATAGAGTATTGAAGAACAAATAACATGAGAGGAGAGTAGAGGTAGGAAGAAGGAAATGAAGGAAATTGTATTTATCATTCTTTTTTTTATTTTGTTTGGATATTCCGCGCACGGACGCAGAAATACTCCACCGTCGCTTATAAGGAACGGGGGTTTCAGCGCACGAGTGCGCAGGTAATCCTCCGGTGGATTTTCCGCGCACGGACGCAGAATACTCCGCCGTCGCTTATAAGGAACGTATGTTTTAGCGCACGAGTGCGCCGGTAATCCACCGGTGGATTCCCTGCGCGGAAATACTCCACCGTCGCTTATAGGGAACGGTGTTTTCAGCGCACGAGTGCGCAGGTAATCCTCCGGTGGATTCACTGCGTCCGTGCGCGGAAATACTCCACCGTCGCTTATAGGGAACGGGTTTTTCAGCGCACGAGTGCGCAGGTAATCCTCCGGTGGATTCCCTGCGTCCGTGCGCGGAAATACCCCACCGTCGCTTATAGGGAACGGAGGTTTCAGCGCACGAGTGCGCAGGTAATCCTCCGGGGGATTTTCCGCGCACGGAACGCAAAAATCCTCCACCGTCGCTTATAAGGCACTTGATGTTTTAGCGACACGAATTGCGCGGTATCCACAGTGGATTCCCTGCGTCGTGCGCGGCAATACTCACCTTCGCTATAGGAACGGGGGTTTTATAGCCCACGGTGATGGATTCTATTGTATATAGGTCTAAACTATGTTTTCAAATTTATTTATACACCATCGTGCGCTGGGGGGGGGGGGGGGGGGGGGGGGGGGGGGGGGGGGGGGGGGGGGGGGGGGGGGGGGTGGGGGGGGGTAATTTTTTTAAGGGGGGGGGGGGGGGGGTGGCTGATACTCCGACTGTGGGATTTTCGCCCTGCGACCACCGTGCGCAGTTATTCAACTAGTGGACGTTTTGCGTAGGGGCCGCCTAAATCCACTGGTGGATTACCTTACATACAATGTCCACGTTCATGGATTCCACAAGCTTATTGATAGTGTTACAGTGAGGAGTACTTGAACCGATGAGTGAGCCTCGCAATCATTGTGTTTCGGAACAAAGTAAAGCATCAACATTGACCGACGACCGAGACGCGAGATTAACATGACATGATCGCACGTGGTGAAAAAAGAGCAAGAAACTTTTGTCTCATTATCGCATCGTTTTTTTGGTCCCCCCGCCCCACTTCTGTTGGCGAAGGGGGACTAAAAAATGCTCCTTCGTCCGTGCGTGTGGTGTGTGTGTGTGTGTCCCCGCGATATCTGTGGGATCTAAGCAAGCGTGGGTGGTCCCATCTTCGCAACATAGATGTATCTCAGTACGCGTTGGCCTGGATCTGAAGTGGGTCAGGTGTCATGGGTCAAAGTCAATATTGTCAAAATGGGCTAAATTGCTACAAACCTTGTAACACGATATCTTTTTTTATCTAAGCAATTATGGGTGTCCCTCTCGCACCATAGAGTTGCGCAGTAGGCGGCGGAGATTTCGGAGATGGTCATGTGGCATGGGTCAAAGGTCAAATATGTCAAAAAATGGGTCAATTTTGGTCAAAAAATGGATTAAATTTCCTATAAGCCTTGGCAATGTGCAGATGATGAACCTTGTGGGTGTGGTCAACATTCAGTGCCGAACAATTTGAAGGTCATTTCAAGGTCGATGCGGGGTCTTCCAAGGGTCAAATGAATTAAATTGCTATAGCCCTGGTCAATTGCGGTTAGGATGATGAAAACTTTGGTGCGGGGGGGGGGTGTGGTCAACATTCAGTGCAAAAATTTGAAGGTCATTTCAAGGTCATGTGGGGTCTTTCAGGTCAATGGGATAACATTGTCTATACCCCTTGTCAAATGTGGTAGGATGAAAATAGGTGGGGGTGGTCAGCATTCCCCCTTGCCAAAAAATTTGATGGTCATTTCAAGGTATTGTGGGTCATTCAAGGTCCAAACACCTAAGTAGGTGGTAGGATGATGAAACTTGTTGTTGTGGTCATCATTCATGCCCAAAAATTCGCGATGTCTTCAGGTCATGTGGGGTCCACCAAAGGTCAAATACTAAGTATGTGGTAGGATGATAAACTTGGTGGTGTGGTCAACATTCATTGGCCATAAATTTTATGCCTTTTCAAAGGTCATGTGGGGTCATTCAAGGCAATCCTACACATGGTATATGGTCATAAAACTGATGTGTGTAGTAATTGCCTTCATTGCCGAAAATTTTGAGGGGTCCATTTCAAGGTCAAGTAGGGTCATCTAAGTTCAAATAACTACAATATTTGTATGGTCAATGTACTCAACAATTTGATACGTCAAATTGCAACCTGCTATGGCAGCAGCCTCAGTGGTTTGAGAACTTATTTCCATCACATTCTCCTGTGATCTTAAATTATATTTCCCTCCAATTACTACGCGAACGGGCGGGGGACCTTTGGGTTCGCGAACCGCCGTGTATTCCTTGTTTCTAATCTTCTGTGATCACATTTACACACACACACAACATTCAAGCATTGACATTCTCATACTCGAAAATGTGAAAAATGGTGCACCAAATCGCGTCATTCTGCTGTCTTTTTTCAAAAAGCTTCAGCTTGTGAGGGGTCCCAACCCCCCTCACACACCCCCCTGGCGCCGCTGACGCGGCGCAGCAGCTGCTTCGCAGCCGTCTATCGCGGGAAATAGGGGAATCTCAATTATTGGTTACCGGGAAATAAACATTTTTTCCAGCCCTGCTGATACACCAAAACATTTTCAAGTTTTGATCGGTTTCACAGTAAATGAAATTGGCTTATGAGCTTAATCTTTGATAAAAATATTTGTTTTCACAAAATAGGCAATTCCGACTGTTTTAATATAATTTCAAGCATGCATTAAACGTAGTACATTACATTTAGAAGCTGCAGGATTGTAAAAATAAAATATTACACATCTAATGCGACTGATATTTTGTATCTGTAAACAGTGGTGAACAGCGTTATCTGACAACGTGTTTCTGTTTTGTTCATTGGCAATTACAATCATCGATTTTAATTTTATGTGGTGGGAAACAGAAAATAACTTTACCCCTCTTCAAAATTTGGATGTATGATGTTAAAATGCCCATATATCGCCAATATAATTTGAACTGGTGAACAACGTTATCTGAGAATATACATGTAGAACCGTTCCTATTCTTAATATTGTAGGCTTAAACGGTATTAGTAAATGTAACTTAAAGCAAAAGAGAAGCGATATAATATAATTACACATTAGAATGCTTCATAACCACTTCTCTTTAAAATTTGATGATGATTAGAAATCAAATTAGATAAAATGAGCATTTTGTCACTGTTTGGAACGATTTTATGGTGAAAAAATACCTTTATATGTGTATTTTTTTGCATACATACATACTTAATACAATAAAATACGGAAGTACGTAACAATGAATTATCACATTGAGTGTTGAATCGGATTTGATCTTGAACTTATCTCTAAGAAACCTATGGGGTGAAAACGTTATCCAGTGCCATTAATACAAAAGAATAAAAGCTGAATTAGTATTCATTAAATAAGGTAATCGTTTCAAGTTACATTGAATGGATAGATCCCAATTGTTTTATTACAGCAATTGTGATAGTTTTGTGCTGTAGTATAACTGAAAGACAAGTTATGGAAAAAGGTACAAATATCATAGAACAATACTTCCACTTAAGTTGAAAAATTACATCTATACATTAGTGAGTATGACAAGAAACCATATATTCCTTTGCCAAACATAGTCTGTTTGTATTATAGAGAGATATTTAAATTAAAATATTTCTATTCTTTGTATGTTTCACACACTTAATTGGTGATGAAATGATGCTATCAGTAAAAATTATACTGGATAACGTTGTTCACATCAGAGAAAATTTACACAAAAAAGTACATAATTCAGTGGTCTGCTGTATAAATATGCGAGTAGTGGTGTTAGTAATTTTATTGATCCAGTACCTTCAACATGTTGACTTATAAAAACCATTAATATTAAGCAGATTTGAATCAACTTAATTTCTAATTTTCTGGAGTTGGAATGACACCGATTTTTGTAGATAGCCCTTAAGCGAGTTGTGTAAGATTGTACCCAACCACAGGGTATCCTATGAACCCCGCACACTTAAAAATACAGGGTCTAATGTGCACTGACTAAAATTACCCTGTTTGAGTAAAAACATCTCTTTTTGTGGTCATAGTTAATCTAAAATAGTTGTTTAAACTCAAATGAAGAAATTTACTTTTAGTCTGTGCAAAATTGACTCCTTACTTTTAAGTGTATGTGTGTGTGTGGGGGGGGGGGTATCGATGTAATGTAGGCCTACTAGCGAATTACGTTATACTTGTAAGAGCTTGGGATATTTCTATATATTTTTTTTCAAATGACATAATTTGTACAGGGCTTGGATGAAACTCGCTATTCGAAGTTAAAAAGGTGATGATCTCATCATGCTTGAGAATACACTTAATATATATGTATAGGATTATTGGATTAGGTAACCATTTTGCTACAAGATATTTTTTTTTTTTCAGAAGAAATTCTTTGTATTAAAGAACTGGACCCGTATGGATTTTACGTCAGTTACTTTTCAGTCTCTAATTTTAAGGCATATGCTTGGGTTATATATCACCGTTTAGTATTGTCGAGTGCACAACTTACATTAAAATATAACTGCAAAACTTGTTTGCTATACCCAAAAATGTTCATGAAAAATGATTTTTCCCACATATGTGCGAAATATGTGTATTTTATAATGGTTTATTTCAAAACCTACCTAGGTAACCCCCATTTTTTAATTGATTTGTTCTTTACACAGGGTTCGGCCCTGATCATTTATTGCATATCCGCCATTTTGGATTTTTAACCAATTTTCCTAAATTTTGTTGATTTCAAAACCAAAGACGAATTTTATCTTCATTTTTTAAGTCATTTTAAGTATTCCTTAATTATCCAATTATCTTTCATAAACATGCCAATGGCTTGTCTTCAACTTCTGACGACTATTTTTGTAAGCATCTGAAAAACAATACGCTCACGGCTGCCATCTTGGATTTTCAGGTAATTTTCATTAATTTGCTACTTTTGTTGCATTTTGAAATCATGGAAGATTTTTTTCTTCAAACGTTTAAGCTTACAAGTAGTTCTATGACAATTATCTTTCATATAATACAAGTTAAATGCTTGTCTTCGACTTATCATTTTTGGAATAAATGATCGAGCCGCGTATGTACATGAAACCCTGTGTTCATATCGATGAAACCATATTTATGCGAAGTTTGAAGAGAAAATTATGGCAAGAAATATAACCCAAAACCCCTAGATTGTAAATTTAATTTTTTGTGTCTGTTAATTAAGAATGGTTTTACTGTTCCAATATTCCTTGAAGAGTTTGACATTTTCATTGACTATGTCAATGTTGTAACCTGTAAAGTCCTTCTAGAAGCTGTCTTTAATGTTCTTTCTGATGTTTCTGACAAATGAGATGTGAAAAGGTTCTCCAGTAGTCTGCTTCTGTTGGTATGGCACAGTATGTCAACGAACCCACTCATCGTCGTGGATATATCCTAGATTTTATTATGACTAGAGAGTGTGACCATCTTGTTAAAGATGTCTCTGTGGATTCTGGTGCTTTTACTAAGGATCATTACATAGTTGCGTTCTCAATATGTCTAAACCTAAGAATCCAACAGTTACTCATACCTTTCGCAATTACAGGTAAATTGATCACAAACCATTTTCTGGTGCAGTGGTGCCCTAAAATTTTGTATAGCTTCAGCAGTCAACCACATGAAACTTCTTATTGATGTACAGCTTCAGCTGGATGCTGTTACCATCTGCCCATCTGATAATGTTTGCAATTTGGGCATTATTTTGGACAGCCAAATGTCAATGTCTAAACGTGTCCAGCCTTGATAACTGGCAAATTAGAAACATAGAATACGTAGGTTCTATACATGTGCAAATTTTTTGTTAGATTACTTTTTTGTGCTTAGACTAACTGTTAATCTGGTTGCTCAATTGTAGTACTCAGCATTCAACATCAACATTCAACGTTCTCCAAAAGCTTCAAATCGTGTGTGCTCATCTGTTATTCCAGTGTCCTAATTTACCTCACACAACCCCTCTGTTGAAGGAACGTCACTGGCTTATGATCATATTAAATTCAAGACACTTCTATTATGTTTATAAGGCACTGAACAGGCATTGTCCCCAGTACATCAATGAATGTCTGGTGGTCAGTAGATCACGTCCTGGCTCTGTTACCACTCATTATAGCCACCATGGTCCCACTGTCGTTGTTCCTAGGACACAAATGTGCTGGCAACAGGGCCCTTTTAGGGTAGACGTTTCATATAGAAGTCCCATTGATGCAAATGAGGTATTACAATTGATTCCGTCATGCGCTGTATGACGTTGTGCACTAGTGCTTGACGGAATGAATGGCAATACCTCATTTGCATCAATGGGACTTCTATATGAAACGTCTACCCTTTTTAGTGGCTGCTCCAAAGCTATGGAACCAGATTCCCATCACCATTTGTAGAGCCAGTTGAAAAGTTAATGCTCAAAACTCGTCCCTTTCAGTCATATTACTCATAAAGGCACTTTGTATGTGAAAAGGCACCTTTCAAAATACTAAGTCATGTATGTTATGTTAAACTCTTGATATTACATTTCACACATCTTGGTAATGCCATTGCCCATGAATGATCACACTATTTTGTTTAAAAACGAATATACTTGTTATGTTTGTAAGATATAGTCAACAAAACATTACAGAAAAGATCCAAGTAGATGCCGATACGCAACTCAGAATATTGTGTGTATAATAGCTAGACCAGTTAAGATTAAAAGAGAAGAGGCAAGCCCGTTACTTTAAAGCACACGTGACACTGAAGTTTAAATGATGCAAATTACAAACTTGTCTTTTTTCCTTCTTTTTAATTTCCTGTGTTGCATAACAATTTTTTTCTTCCAGGTGCAGATATTTTAGCTCGACATTTCCCCACCTACGCTAACACAAAATTTTACCCTTAGTAAAATTCAGATAAAGATCATTTATGTTAACTATAGTGTTTATTTTTTGACCCCACTGTTTCTTTATCTACTCGCATTATTTTCCCAATTCTGTTAATTTTTTTTCCTGGGAGCGGTGGTCTTTGCTCCCGCACTTTGTGCAACCTTGTACATTTGTTTCAATGTATATTTTAGGCCTATTTCGATTCACATGTGTTTTTTAAGGCTTTTCAAATAACCAATTTTTTAATGTTAATTTTTAAATGCTCTTTTTTTAATTTAAAAATAAAACAACTATTTTACTGATTTACCTTTAAAAAGAAACAATCGCTTCTTGATGTTTAAAACTTACTTTCTTTTTACGGCACTCCGATATAACCTCATTTTACGCTCTTTAATTGGAGATTTTGAAGGAGAAAATACACGAATGCATTTGATGAAAATTCTGAACTTAATGCACTATTGAAAATGCCGTGAGGTTTTCATTTTCAAAACATCCATTTAACTGTTGACTGTACTAGAATGGGATATTGTCAAATACTTTACCACATTATTTATTAACACATGTACATCAATTTGTGAGTGTAATATATAAGTGAACTTGTTATGAAATTTACGCTTTTTATGTTGTTTTGAAGGCCGTGTTTCAGTAGATTTCATTCTAAATAAACTGTATAAAGTAAACAACAAAGTGAAATAGAACCGCGTGTGTTATGTGTTTGTAAATTCATTTTGTCAGAATGTTTTGTGTGCATTCTTTTCACTTTCTAATTAAATCGTTCATAAAGGTTTGGCCTAATTAAAATGTTCACAAAGTATAAATATCATGTTTTCTTCAGCTTTTAGAGTATACTCAAAATTACCTAACAGAATTTGGACGAACACAAAAATGAAAATGTTACTGATGAAATGCGTGTAAATTGCATGGTTGGTACGGTTAACCCACACCTCCGGTGATGCACTTTAAGTTGCAAAATAAATCTTCGATGCAGAGAGATTTTAGTGGAATTTTGATATTTGTCGCATGTCACAAGGTGGTGAAATTTGTGTTAAATGGTCAAAATGGGCAAAAAAACTATTTTTTGATATGTTATGGGTATTGTCAAACTCTAATTATTCATACCATTTTTACCTTCAAAGATATAATTGCATAATTATTGGATAATTGGATAGCTTTAAAATGAGACATTAACTGGTTTAATAGGACAAGAGATTGCTGAACTATGACATTTTTTTCTTTGCAAGCATTCAGAAAAATGTAACAACTCCACCCTTTTTTGCATACCAAAAAAAAAAAAAAAAAAAACGATGCTCTCTCTTTCTCTCTCTCTCTCTCTCTCCATCCTTCTCTCTAACTTTTTCTCCCTCTCTGACTTTTATCACAACCGCAAGGGCTGAACTTTTATTCTTTTTACGGCCCCTAGGATCCCGGGCCCCTTAGGACCCCGGGCCCGGGGTCAATTACCCCCTTTGACCCCCCTCTCGGCGGTACTGTATTTATTAACACATGTACATCAATTTGTGAGTGTAATATATAAGTGAACTTGTTATGAAATTTACGCTTTTTATGTTGTTTTGAAGGCCGTGTTTCAGTAGATTTCATTCTAAATAAACTGTATAAAGTAAACAACAAAGTGAAATAGAACCGTGTGTGTTATGTGTTTGTAAATTCATTTTGTCAGAATGTTTTGTGTTCATTCTTTTCACTTTCTAATTAAATCGTTCATAAAGGTTTGGCCTAATTAAAATAGATTCACAAAGTATAAATATCATGTTTTCTTCATTTCTTCAGCTTTTAGAGTATAACTCAAATACCTAACAGAATTTTGACGAACACAAAAATGAAGAATGTTGCTATGAATGCCGTGTAGATTGCATGGTTGGTACGGTAACCCACGACCTCCGGTGATGCCAACTTTAAGTTGGCAAAATAAAGCTGCGATGCAGAGGATATTTTAGTGGAATTTTGATATTTGTCGCAATGTCACAAGGTGGTGACATTTGTGTTAAATGGTCAAAATGGGCAAAAAGCTTATTTTTTGATATGTTTATGGTATTGTCAGACTCTAATTATTCATACATCTTTCCCTCAAGATATATTGCCTAAATTATTTGGAATAATTGGATACTTTAAAAATGAGACATTAACTGGTTTATAGGACAAGAGATTGCTGAACTATGACATTTTTTCTTCGCAAGCTTCAGAAAAATGTACAACTCCACGTTTTTTTGCATACCAGTTGGCGATTGTTAAGTTGTAGCATGTTGCAAAAGCAATTATGAGGCCAACAAATCAAATAAACGTGTATACCAACCATGTCAACGTGCTAAAAAACACCACCACCCCCAAAATCGCTTGTAACAATAAAGTGCCCCGTGGAGTTTGATCACAATAGAACCGATAATAATGCAGTATAGTAGATTTCAAATTAAGTGAGACTCCATGCATATTTCGATAGGGGGATATTGATATGGGGTTCAATCCATGGCCATGATGAGTCAAGGCCTTTGTTGCCATTACAAAACAGTGTGCCCATATGGTACAAAGCTACTGTACAGAATCAGCTTATTGGAAACTGATGCATTCAGTTCGACAATGATAGAAGTACTTACGCCATGGTTGGCCTAGATTTCAAATCCGCTTTGCTCTTATCTCTTAATACAAGGTTGGCCCATTTTTGATAGCCAAATAAAAAGTTAGTTGTGTTATGTATGCATTGATATAAGAATGCATTATTTCTCCAATGCTAAATAAGGAATGATATTTTGCAGTTTCAAAGGTAAGTTATGTTCAAATAATGTTTAATGAAGTAAATGCTGGTGTTTTCATGCTGATACCTCAATGATTTGGAAGCAGTGCGAGTTCGTATGTGGTCAGTTAAAATCCGATTTGCTGGTCAATGCACGAAACTGTCCATTTTTTCAGACTACTTTGTTGAATTTGAAAGGAAGAAGAAAAAAAAACCTACTGTGTCAATTATTCATGCTTTATGCATTTTGCTAATAATAAATAGGCAGAAATCAGACCAATTTTATTTTTCACCATCATTTTTTTATGAAGCATATTTTGTTTTTCTCCATATTGGATTGGATTGAAATAAACAGCAAAGAAAAAAAGTATTCATCTGGCTATAAGGCATACTAGAAAATCCCATTTATTTTTGACCACAAGCTGTTGCCCAGAGTGGTAACATTTTGGGACACTTTGTATAATATGCTGGTTAGGGTTAGGGATCGGAAGGTGGTGTATTTCCCTATTCACAGACAACATCAAGTCATTTTCATTTAATTTTGAGTGCACAACCCATATTGTATCCACAATGCTAACATGGAAATATTTTCTCCCAATCACAGACCCCTGGCTTAAGCATACCAGAAGAATGGAGAGAAGATTTCTAGACACTTTCGTCTGCAAATATTGCCCAAGTAGGTATAACTGTTTTGATCAATTTAAGAAACATGTCAGAAGGCACAAAGGTATCCATTGTAAACCATTTCAAGCATATCAGATTTTAACTGACCAGATACGGGCTCGCACTGCTTCCAAATTATTCCATTGCACTCAGTGTGGTAAATGCTTCACACAGAAAGCAAATGTAACCAGACATGCGAGAATTCGCTCTGCTAGCAAACCGTTTCAGTGCACTGAATGTGGTAAATGTTTCACAGACAAATCAACTTTAACCCAACATGTGAGACTTCACACTGGTGACAAACCATTTCAGTGTACTGAATGTGGTAAATGTTTCACACAGAAAACAACTTTAACCCAACATGTGAGACTTCACACTGGTGACAAGCCATTTCAGTGCACTAAATGTGGTAAATGTTTCACTCGGAAATCAAGTTTAGCCACGCATGTGAGAGATCACACTGGTGATAAACCATTTCAATGCACTGAATGTGGTAAATGTTTCACACAAAAATCATATTTAACCCAACATGTGAGACTTCACACTAGTGACAAACCATTTCAGTGCACTGAATGTGGTAAAATGTTTCACAAGGAAAGTGTATTTAATCAAACATATGGAAATTCACACTGGTATCAAACCTTTTCAATGCACAGAATGTGGTGAATGTTTCACACAGAAATCAACATTAACCAGACATGTGAGAACTTCACACTGGTGACAAACCATTTCGGTGCACTAAATGTGGTAAATGTTTCACCCTGAAATCAAGTTTAACCAGACATGTGAGAATTCACACTAGTGACAAACCATTTCAATGCACTGAATGTGGTAAATGTTTCGCACACAAATCAACATTAACCAGACATGTGAGAATTCACACTAGTGACAAACCATTTCTATGCACTGAATGTGGTAAATGTTTCGCACACAAATCAACATTAACCAATCATGCGAGAATTCACACTGGTGACAAACCATTTCAGTGCACTGTATGTGGTCAATGTTTTGCAGGAAAATCAAATTTAACCCAACATGTGAGACTTCACACTGGTGACAAACCATTTCAGTGTACTGAATGTGGTAAATGTTTCACACAGAAAACAACTTTAACCCAACATGTGAGACTTCACACTGGCGACAAACCATTTCGGTGCACTAAATGTGGTAAATGTTTCGCCCGGAAATCAAGTTTAACCAGACATATGAGAATTCACACTGGTGACAAACCCTTTCAATGCACTGAATGTGGTCAATGTTTTGCAGGAAAATCAAATTTAACCCAACATGTGAGACTTCACACTGGCGACAAACCATTTCGGTGCACTAAATGTGGTAAATGTTTCGCCCGGAAATCAAGTTTAACCAGACATGTGAGAATTCACACTAGTGACAAACCATTTCAATGCACTGAATGTGGTAAATGTTTCGCACACAAATCAACATTAACCAATCATGCGAGAATTCACACTGGTGACAAACCATTTCAGTGCACTGTATGTGGAAAATGTCATGGAAAGTGTATTTAATCAAACATATGGAAATTCACACTGGTATCAAACCTTTTCAATGCACAGAATGTGGTGAATGTTTCACACAGAAATCAACATTAACCAGACATATGAGAATTCACACTGGTGACAAACCCTTTCAATGCGCTGAATGTGGTGAATGTTTCACACAGAAAACAACATTAACCAGACATGTGAGAACTCATACTGGTGACAAACCATTCCAATGAACTCTGTGCTAAATGTCTCACAAAGAAATTATGCAACCAAATATGGAAATAAACACTGGTGACAAACATGCCAATGCACTGAATTTGGTGATTGCTTCACACGGAAATCATAACCCACCATTTGAGATTACACACTGGTGACAAACAAGTTTCAATGCACGGAATATGTTAAATGTTTCACACAGAAATCAAAATTAGCCAAACATGTGAAGAATCACACTGGTGATGCCCAGTAAAAAAAAAAAAAAAAAAAAAAGGGGGGGGGGGGCAGAGTGCCCCTCTGAAAAAAGTCTTGAGGGGAAATTGGGAAATAAAATCCGGATATTCATATCCGGATGTTAAATTAGCCCCTTTTCGGATTCTTTTGCCCTGTGACCGGGAAATGTTTGCTTGTGATCGGGGCATTTTGTTGCATCTACAAGGAAATTGGCCCCTCTGAACCACCGGGCTTGCTACGGAGCTCCGTATGAGGCGATTGAACGCGACTTTGAACGCGACTTTGAACGCGCTCATAATTTTGGGCCAGAGAACAAAGCACCTACGATATTCTCAGGGTCCAGTCGTTTTTGATCGCTATTTAACTACACTTTTGAATTAAACTCTATAGTGTCGATAGTGCTACCTTTATAGCCTTGTAAATAAAGCATATGAACCTTTCCTGTAGCACACCCCGGGATGGCACACATGCGATTTTGGTTCTGGTTGGATTTAGTTTAGTTGGAATATTTCCACATTAATTAGCCTGGCTGTGCAGGTAAAAGTATATATTTTCTAGAAGCACATTCTGAAGGCAGCCTCAGAATCTATCCGTAAAAATGATGATGGCACTCACATCCTATTGTTGTCGGGATGAATTCGGAACCACATCCAATATCATGCAGTTTATTCCGATGGGGCTACCGGGTTTGTACGGTGGTGGCACGGTACTGAATTCTTTGCCTGTTGTCTTTCATTGGTCATCCCTCACCCACTGGGACTATTCGCATTTTTATTGGTTTGCTCGTTTATCTTTGTTCACCAGGCTTCTCTTATCTACTGTGTGAGTGTCAACGTCACATCTTATCTTAAAAATCCTACTCATTGTATCTATCTCCTCGTTTCGTATTTTCATAAGTGCATGGAATTTATGCTTTCCTATCTGTATCGTATCATATTCTTTAGGTAATATTCATGTATACTTTAATCATTTCATACTGAACCCTATCGACACGGGCCAATTCTGTATACGTTATCACATAAGTCAGTGGCTTTAGAGGTGGCATCACAAATACTTGCAGATCATTTGGAAACAATCTAAAAAGAATATCAGCAAAGACTAGGCTTGTTTGGACTAATTTAGATGCATTTTTCATGCTGATTCTGAATATGCACTGGAAAATTAATAATTTTGACCTTTTTGAAACAAAATTTGACAAATTTTGATCGTTCAGCGACTGGAGTCACTTGCCATGTTCAAGGGATTAAAAAGAATATCTGGAAGGGCGCACTGTTGAATTTGGGAAAACACTTTGCTAGAACCAACATTTTTGTGTCCATGTGCATTTACGAATGTGTGCAAGCGTGTGTGTATGTGTGCGTATTTCCTTTCTTACCTGCTTTTTGTAGATTTTTATTTTTGATTGTGTAAGTGTATGTGTGCGTGCGTTTGTGTTTATGCGGTTTTTGTAACCAAAAAAAACCCCTCAGTTTTACTCGTCAAAGTCATCTTTCTCGGCCAGCTAAGATCGCAATCTGGGACTAAAAACACAAAACACTTTCATCTATCAATTTCTTTTGTACATGACCCGATAATCATTTTGGTATGAATTTTGAACCCGTGGGCACTCCGATATAGTAGCCATAGACCTTCAAAGTAGCTTTTACCTTGTGTTGGTATAGGAAATGCAAACCTTGAAATTGATTTTTCTCAAAAAATTTGTTTGACAAAAAGAAAACATTTATCTTTATTGCGCTGCTTTTGACTAATTTTGCTGATTTGGGCAAACACTGTCCTGGGCCTAGGGCCTACTGAAGTCGGACGAACGAAGAGTGCCTCCACATGTCAGTGGCAAGCCAACTCAGCTGGTTTTTTTTTAACCCTATCGACACGGGCCAATTCTGTATACGTTATAGCACATAAGTCAGTGGCTTTAGAGGTGGCGTCACAAATACTTGCGGGTCATTTGGAAAGCCGTCTAAAAAGAATATCAGCGAAGACTAGGCTTGTTTGAACTAATTTAGATGCATTTTTCATGCTGATTCTGAATATGCACTGGAAAATTAATAATTTTAACCTTTTTGAAACAAAATTTGACAAATTTTGATCATTCAGCGACTGGAGTCGCTTGCCGTGTTCAAAGGATTAAGGTTTACCTGACATTTATACATATCTTTACAATATCCCTTTTCCTTGTAACTAATTTGATTTGATCTTTTTGCTACAATCTCACTACTACTGAATATACTAAATTGAATTACCTAATGGTGGTTCCACTTGCATATTTTTCATCCTCCCCACTGCGTTTACTCCACTTTGTCATACCTAGGGCTTCTGCCGCTTTTTTCAATTTCATCCTATAGTAAGGCCCTTCACAATGGGTTTTTTAGTTTCCTGTTGCAGGTTAAAAATATTGGGGGCGGTCACTTTTCATTATTCATTATTTTTTTTCAGGTTCAAAACACGCGATACAAATTTCCACTTCCGATGCATGTATCACATAGATTTTTAACACACACGATACAGAAACTACCTATGCTAGGTAGGTAGTACTCTCAAATGGTGGTATAACTTTTTCAATAGGGGCCAATTTAAGTTTACACAGGGATTATTTTTTTAAAATGCCCCAATCATGTTGAAATGTATGCCATATTGTCCATCTAATCATAAGGAAATAGAAATTGACCTTTTTACCATTTTACCCTATAACTCCCAAACCAATGTTCATAGATGGTACAAACTATACATTTTTGGATTCCTACAACCTATTTATCACTAAATTCTCAATCTTATATGATAAACACCAATGACGAAAATAAATATATTCATTACAGGAATAAATTAACGCATCTAATCAAAATGTTGCGCAAAACCTACTTCACAAATTAATTTTACTCTTATAAAAACAATATTAAAAACATGTGGAGAACTATTAACAACATCCTTGGCAAAAGAAATAAAACATCCGATCCTACATACTTCATTGATGGTTCCACGAAGATCTCTGATCCCAAGGACATTGCGGAGAGTTTCAACAAATTCTTTGCTGAAATTGGCCCCAAATTAGCTGGTCAGATTCATTCTTCATCCAGCTCCCATGATTTCCTAAAGGAACCCTTTGAAAAGTTAGTATTCTTCAATCCAACATCACCCAAGGAAATCCTCGATATTATCTTCAAATTTAGGAATCGTAAGAGCTCTGGTTTTGATGATGTAAGTCCCGCTGTGGTTAAAGAAATTTCCCCCTTCATATGTTACCCACTTGCCCATGTCTTGAATCTTTTCCTTTTTACGGGTGTTTTCCCTGTGATCTGAAAGTTGCTAAAGTTATTCCAGTCTTAAAAAGGATGATCCGCATGCCTTTTCCAATTACCGTCCTATTTCACTTCTACCGTGTTTCTCTAAAATCCTCGAACGCCTGATCTACAATAGGCTTGACAACTTCCTCTCTTCCCATAATATCCTTCCCGCCAATGGCTTCAGGAAACAGCATTCCACTGACCTGGCTATTCTTAATATCTATGATAAAATCTCTTCTGCTCTCTCAATTGATCATCAC